>WOGN01000508.1:0-24219 GCA_015342105.1 Leptinotarsa texana
TATATATATATATATATATATATATATATATATATATATATATATATATATATATGAAATAAATTCAGGACTGCCTGTGATAGCTTTGAGAAGAGAAGGTGAGACTGAGACTGACCTTTTTCCCCTGTGTTTTTCGAAAGTATTTCATTTGTTTTCATCATTAAAATGCAAACATCTGTATTATTGTGGTTGCCTCTATTTGTGACAATATCGCTCACCACTCGTATATAATATTTCGTCGAAAACGATCGAGAGTGTGAGAGAACAGTTGCAGATATTCTCAAGGTAAGCACAGTTGTATTCATTTTAGTAGTATATAAGGTACCGAGAAACATAAGAAGTCAATTACCCACGAGCGAAATATTGTGGGAACGAGGCGTTAGCCGAGTGCGATAACTCGCGAATGGACGTAATTTGCCTTATCCTCAAGTTGCGTTCTATACTTTTTCTACGACTGATCGTAGAAAGGAATGGTACAATACATTTGTTTGAGATTATGGCTCAGATTTGCGTTTCAGAGAGGCACGTGATTTGGAACGTTTGCTGATATCAACATATTCAGGACAAGGAATAAATTGCCCATAATGACGATGGTTTCAAAGTTTTTGATAAATTTTCAAAATAAACGAGAAGAACGTTTTCGGAAAACGGAGTTATGTTTTTCTTCTCTCTTCAACTCATGAAGATTTCAAAATTATATTCATATTTTTCTTTCAATTTGGGTGACAATGTCCTCGTTCATTACTAATCAATAATCTGTATAGCCTCTTTCATGGGATCATATTAATTTGAGTGGATATTTGATATACTGGTTCAAGAAATCAAGAGGGTAATGACTTGGAAGGTAATTATCAGGGTACCCTTTGTCCTTTTACGAAAAGCATAAAAAAGTTTTCAAATTGTTTTATAGTTTTGCAATTGTTAGACCTCAAACTATGTCTAAAAACAGTTTTTCCACTCTGAAGTTGATATCTAGAAACATGGTTGTGTAAGACTTCAACAGCTTTTTGACGATGAAAATCGTTTTCCATACCTTCTTGATTTAATTCAGGGGAACAAAAAAAGTCAAACAAAAGAAAACGAATGTAGATGAATTTTGTTTTGAAAAATCTAACCATCCAGTTTTCAATGCATACATTTTTTTTCAGGTTATTCATGTGATGCTTGTTGCAAAACATACAAATTGAAGAAGAGTTTCTCCAGACATCTGAAATTCGAATGCAACAAACCACCTCAATTTTTTTGTTCATTGAAGGACTGTGATTTTTCGTGCAAAAGAAGTGAGGGTCTGAAGTCGCATTATAGGCATAAACACAAGATAATACCTATTTGAATATATTTGGTAATAATACCTGATTATTTTTGATGTGAAAATTTGATTTGAGAATACTTTTAATGTACAAAAGGAATATTGATTTTACTGTGATCATTGAAATTAATCTATTTCATGTACATTTCTTATCACATAATGTAAAATATAACTGTTATCAACTATGATGGAAAACATTTTATTATGAAGTAGTTGAACGAATACAGGTTGAATACATTTTAATTTTTGATGAACCGAATCGTTGTTTGTAGTAACTATTAGAGTAAAAACATGGTCGAGCAAAACTTGTTCTATACTACCATGATATCAATTGTCATAATGAGTTTTTTGATATTAGATCAATTTCTGGTTATTGTTGTCACTTCTGAAAAAATACAAAAGTATTGAAGTTATTTGTTCACAAAACAGAACGATTTATTTAAGGGTCATAACCTATTGAAGTTATCTCTTAAATAAATCGTTTTGTTTTGTGAACAAATAACTTTAATAGAAACAACTGTAGAATAACAATATTCAGGTCAAATTATTTGACAGGGTTATAGTATACGTACTCAACAAACCGTTTTACAAACTGTTACTCATTGGAAAAAAAATTCTATGCTGCGCTTGCTCATGAAGGGTCTCTTTGAAATGCAACATTGTCAAATGTTTAGAAATCTTATTGAATAATAATTGTGATTGTTATCAAAGTTGTGTAACATCACACAAAACATATTTTCAGAATATCGTTCAGAAGTGTAGATTGTGCAACAGCATCAATTATTTCTTGGACATCATGAGAAATGTGTTTGCTCAACAGAGACAGTTATTTTCATATCATGTTGGATTAGTTTGAGCTTTGAAACTGACGATTCATTACTTTAGATTATTTGACAAATTATCATGTGATAATGAAAAAACTGAAACATATTATGTAAAACAGATTATTCAAATGAGTTCTCTTTTAAAATGCGGACAATTTATTATTCGACAATATTTTGGAATAACCTCTGAACCGCTTGGTATATACCTATACAATCTTATATTTTTTGAAGAACTGTCATGATGAATCCCTATGTGGACATCGTATATCTTTTCATTAAAAAAACAAACTTTAATATGCCGTGCTTCTACTGGCTGGCTGTCCTGTATAATTTTATAATTTTTTTTCATAGACAAAAAAAGCACTAGAGAAAAATTCTTAAGGCGCTTCAAAGTGGTGATGAAGGTCTGATCTGAGCTTTATGAATCATGAAAAGTTGCTGAGGTGTGTACACTTTTCTGGTTTGGAACAGTCTTCTAAGCTTTTGAGAAGCAGGCTTCAGAATTCCGGGGCTACATGATTGTGCCAAGACATATTGGTGTCCATTTTAACTCCCAACACACTAATCGACGCAGAAAGCGGAATTGTCTGACCTGACATTATCATATCCAGTTATAGTCTGGTTCACATGTACAGCCCTGTCCAGAAATTACGACCAAGGTGTCATTCGATTCGTATTTTTGCCTAGAAAGTTTAAGGGAAGGTCCGATAACACGCCGATAATAATTACTAAAAAAAAAAATGGGGCTTCAGTTGCAAAAAACGATTGTCAATCAACAAACGCATTTTTTAGCAACAAAGAAATTTTTTTAAGAAACCATTTTTTTCTAAAAATCATGATTTTTTTCAATAAACATAATGCAAAAAAAATTTTCAAATTGCTCACAAACATTTTTTTTATTTCGGCAACGGTAATCAATTTTATTGCCTATTAAGAATAACTCCACCAAAGGAAAAAAATGCCAGGGTTTTAGTTTAATAATTATAGGGATTTTTATATTAACTTTCAATTCAGAAAAATTTATTAATTAACAAATCTATAATTAACGTTAAAATTGGGATAAAGATTTTTTGACTGCAGATTATTGTTTATTGACGTATCCCAACATGAATTTTTTCATTCCTTAATATTTAGATTTGATATATTCAAATATTTTTTTTATGTCAGAGTGCCGAAAGGCTCTGTAAAAATTATAAATAATTGAGATACAGTTTCGGGACTCGGGACTTTTTTTACGCAAATTCATTGATCTTTTCAAATCTTTTTTTTAATTTCCAAAATTTTGAAAATTTTCCGAGATATTAAAAATGAACTACAGCCCCATTTTTTTATTTAATTGTTTATAACATTTGTAATTTTTATCGGTGCTTTATTGGACCTTTCCTTAAACTTTCTAGGCAAAAATACGAATCGAATGACACCTTGGTCGTAATTTTTGGACAGGGCTGAAAAATGTTACAAAAAAAAGTACATGTGAACTAGACTATTAGGAGAAATTTATCTTCTTGGAGAAAATCAATGCCTGGGTTTTTTGTGGCATTGAATTGTACCTGGTTATTTTCACAATACTCAAAAACATGAAGCTTTGAGTGAATCGCAGATAATCTTAGGGGCTGATATGCTGACTTATAGTAACAGCTGTACAAATTTAGGTTTACTCATATATTCCAAATTACGTTTTGAAGCATATGTTACTGAATAACTTTAAAAAGCCTACGCGCCTTTGAAGTTGGTATATCAGCATAGAATGTATTTAAGTTTGGATGTGAAAAAATGTTGAACAATATTATCATATTATCACATTTCTATCACTGTGACATTCTGTACGGTTCATGTATAGATTAAAATCAGTGTTTCCGTTAACTTGTGCGAGCTAAGGATTAATGAGGTCTTACCTTTTAACGTGTGATTTCTACACGGGTTGGATGATAGCAAGTGAAATTCGATCGTTCAGACTAGGGCCTGAACCACCGACCAACACGGCTGTCAATTCGAGTGAGTGAATAAAACACCAACGCCTGGGTACCGACAGACCTAGATTGTGGTGATATATGTCGAATTCAAATAGTCCAGAATTGTTGTCTTCGAATGATGTATCCACATTCCTGCACACATTGAAGAAGTTCATGATAGGTCATTAATCTACTATATATCTCTTCACGGCTTCTCCTAGATGTTCCCGAGTTTTCTTCATCAATAGACACTCCCAAAAAAATGCCAAAAACATTTGTTTGAAAAGCAATGAAACATCTTTTTTTTAAAAATTCCTGAATTATATTTGAGTTCTTTTTATATCCTGGTGTAAGTATAGTTTGAATGTTTATTTATTTTTGTTGTTTATGTGAAAGAATTGGTTTTAAGGCCTGGCAAAATTTATTATGCCAGGTCTTGATCTACAGAAGAATAGTTTATGTTATGGTGAATAATAAATCATAACTATTATTATTACACAGTATAATATCACTGATAAAAACTGAATTTACTCGTAATTATATTTAGCGTCTTTATAACACAATTTTATTCAGGTGTCTTCTCAGTGAATAGTTCTTTAATTATTCCCTGCCAATCCCTGCTCTGTTGAGCAGGTCTTCCGTTTTCTTCCCAGGCGGACCCTTTTCATAAATATTTTCCCGTGTTTGTATTGAATTTTGCAAACTCGCCCTTTATCGTCCCGTCCCATCTCATGAAGAAAAAAAAGTAACAAAGAACGATGCCTAGAAAATATCAAGTTCAGTTGTTTCAAATACTCAATTCCTGATGTCCCTCATACACCTATATTTTGTAGAGACACTGACCTGTTCAAAATGCGGCAAGAAGTATGAAAAACGTGCATCTCTGACAAGACATATAAGTCTCGATTGTGGAAAACCGAAATGTTTCAAATGTCTCAGATGTAGTCAGATGTTCCGAAGGAAAGCTGATTTAAGAAGACATGCAGGAAGAATGCATAATGATCTGTCCAAAAACCATATATTGAAGCTAAAACTACAACATTGAATTGAAACACAGGAATTATGATTGTGTTGATATTCTTACTCAGGATTGTTAAATTTTACTGTGATATCATTGATTGTGAAATTTTTAACGAATTGATGTTGAGACAAGAAATTGTGAACACAGCAGGTGGCAACGCTTCTCAAAAATGACGGCAAGTATATCTATACCGATCAGTTTATCGGTATTTTAAAATAGTGGCTGTAATGACAAGTTGTTCATAGCACTAAAAATTAAAAAAAAAATATGGGAAAACATTCAATCAGGAAATTCTAATGGCATACATTATTTAATATCAGCAAAAAAGCTATATACAGAACTAAAAATGAAAAATGTTTCCATTCCATTCCATGTTTTTTGGGAAAATTTGCAGTTTCTTCTTTCATCAAGCTCATTACTGTATTCGTTAAGTTTGATGGTGTAAGATCTCAAGCTAACTCATGCAATGCAAACATAATGAAATGAAAGAAGTCAAACCCATAAAATTCTGGAAAAACTCATCGTTTCTATAAATTTCTATGAGTTGTTATGTTTGTTCTGATAAAGAATTAAAAATTCTATGAATTTTAGTTTGGTATATTTCTTTTTCACACAAACTTACCTACCTTCAATAAACTGATGAATGTAGTATACGTTGTAGGAGATCATCATGAAAAATCAAAAATAAAACTTTCTATGTTTTCTTACCACTTGTATTGGTAACATCACAACATTTTTCTCCTATAAGAACATTTTCAAACGAATACAATAAACTCTAAATTTCGGAGAATGAAGAAAATTTCTGAACCATCTTTTTTACGCAGTGTTACTTAACTCTACAACTCATCTTAACAAACTAAATATCATAAATCAGTCAATGCTCCAAACACATTAGCCGGTGACATTAAACTTTTTTCTTCCCTTTCCATTTATTTCCCTCAGCTTTTTAAACACAGTGTACAGTATATCTTTTAGTATTGTGTACTCTGTATTTCCAAATATTATGGAATACTGTGACCTCAGGGCGGTTTCGCAAAAAATCACCAAAATTTAGTTTATTGTATTCGTTGGAAGATGTTCTTATAGGAATAAATGCATTAACGTTAGTTACAAATACAAGTGGAAGAAAAATAGAAAGTTTTATTTGTCATTTTCCACATAACTACTTATTTATTTACGAATAGTCCAAGAATAATCATATTGAGTAACTCCCTGCTAGTTTCACCATCGAGATCCAATATGATATTTTGTGCACTCGATAAAAGGCGACGAAATTTCAAGTTGTGTGAAAATAAATATTTATTTTAGGACAAACTATTCAATATACCAGAAACCTTATTTGAATGTAATGAAAAGTATGTATCTGCAGTATATTGATTTTCTAAGACTAATCCTTATAACCACTGTTAGATATTGATCTCAAGAGTTTTTGGTGATCTTCTTGGTATATTCACCCAGGCACCCGTTCTTTGATGTGATATGTTCAAAATATACTTGGACTACCTGGGCTTGACTAACAATTTCACATCCTAAGAACAAAATTGTTCAATTGGGCATATAATGAAATAAAACTACCTGTGTTTACATAACAATTACAATATTCCACTAATTAGTGGGTGAACATTGAATATCATTTAAATATTCACGTTTTATTGCATTTTTTAATCTTTTCAAATACATTAGTTTGAATTCATCAGATATTTAGTTGTACACTCAGGTGATCTGTTATGAAACTGAATGGGTAAGGTGAAAATAACACTTCACAATTTAGACAACACTAATATTTAATACTGTTGGGTCCCAATTTTGATTTTTGGGCTTGCTGGTCCCTTTCTAGTGGACTGTATACTATTGAATAATTCGACGTAGGTAATTAGGTAACACACTTCTGTCACATCTAGTTTAAAGATTTCACAGAATGTCGAATACGACAATTGGTTTGATCTGTTTAATTTGATGTGAGAAACACTTATACAAATGAGAACCGTTGATATTCTCCACAATAAAGTAACCCTTTGTACTTAACTACAAATACATATAATAGACCTCTCTTCTGTTATGCTAAAACTATACTGTACTGAACGACAGGTAAAGAAAACAGGACACACGCTATTGGTTCCCTAAGGTAGGTAGATATCCCTTGACAATCAGACAATTACACAGTGGCATAACAGTGTTTAAGGCATCTCATTTTAAATTTTATTTATATTCCCAACAAATACTATCAGCCTTTTCGACATTATGTGTCATCTTCTAAGCGAATTATGCCCCCCGTGGTTGATTGTTCTGAGATGGAATCTTCTCCACACGGTTACTGTGTGCAGAAGCTAGAGTCTCGTCCATCCACCCCCACTGAGACTTGAGTGGACCTGAACCTGCTGATGGACACTTTAACAAGATTCACATCTGACCTCCTGCGGTCGAAATTCAGCCTTTTTATGGTTTCAGTCCTGTGATATGTTGCTTTTATTTGTCGTGACGTCACTGTGAAATGATTGCGGTCGCGAACTAAGTTTGTGTTTGTGTATCTGTAAGAAAGTGTGTGTTAGTAATTTGTTTTTATACTTACCGAAGCCGCCTGACAGCGACTCTCGAAGTTGATCGTTGGTTCTGCTTCGTGTGTCTCATGTGTTTATCCCTTTCCCGAAATCTGGGGTTGTTCCTGTTGAGCGCTTCATGTAGGTGACGCAGGACTGGTTTGGCGTGTGTTTTTGTATGTCGCTTCGCACTGGCCCCAGGAGACATACAGAATGATAGGAAATAGTACGTTTTTGATAAGAAGCAGTTTCACATAGAGACCCATGTTACTCCTGTGGCTTGTGATTGGGTGTAGGTTTTGACGGGCGGCTCTCGCGAGTCCTAGTCTCTGCCGCACGTGGGACCTGAACGTTAGTCTCCTGTCAAGGGTGACTCCCAGGTATCTTGCTTCGTTGGTCCACGGAATCTCTTGTCCGTTGAAGAAAACGTTTCCTTCCGGATGTACCATTCTCCGGGTGAACTGTATCGCCTGACTTGTCAGGGTTTATACTAATTTTCAAAGGTCGGCCCACTCCTCTAATCTGTCCATTTGCTTTTGTAGGTAACTGGTGAATTGCGCGTGGCTAGTGGATCTTGCCAGTAGAGCTGTGTCGTCCGCGTAGAGTGCCAACTTGTTGAAATTGTTCTCTGGCTTGGATACTGCTGTATATACCGAAAAGAGTTGTGGGGAAAGAACTGCACCTTATGGGACTCCTGCTTCCAGAAGTCGCATGGTAGAGAGTTCGTGTCCTACTCTGCAACGACATCGTCGGCCTGCTAGAAAAAATATTTGATTAGTCTCACCGTTTGTTTCAAGTAGCCAAAAGTGCTCATTTTGGTAGTAGTGGTAGTAGCTCGTCGTGTTGAACTCTGTTCGTCTGGTAAGATTCCTAGTTCGCTGGTTTGGTCCTCTAGTATTTTCAAGATTACTCGTTCTGCCATTTTGCTCAAGGAAGAGGTTAAGTTTATTGGCCAATGATTGTCCGGGAATAAGTGATTCTTCTTCGGCTTCGGTATGTGGATGACCGTTGCCTCCTTGAATGGATTTGGGAAGTGTTGTATTCGGAGTGTAGCATTTATGACCTTCAGTGTCCGGTTTGGAATTTGATCCGGACCTGGTGCTTCCCGAGTGGCAAGGCCTTTTACGATGATTTCCACTTCCTCGGGGGATGTTGTTGTCAGGGGTTGCGCGTTGTCCCTTTGCTGTCATCTTATCCTGTGTACCATCTGTTCGACTTGTTTTTCGATTTCTTCTACTCAGTCTATAAAAGAGACATCATTTTCTCTACACTGTTTTTCGAAATTGTGAGCAAATGCTTCTGCTTCCTCTTGATCCGTGTAGACGATTCAATGGTCACCGTGTATTGGCGGGCATGGTTTTCTATGGCCCGCCTCATTAAATATTAAAAGTAGAGAGAGGTATCAAGAGAAATTTGGAAAATTATTCATAATCTTATTGATAATTAGAGAGTTATTAATATTTATCTGATCATTCAGAACAATGTTGTTTTTTTAGCAAGGTGTTTTTTTATTTCTATAGATTCCTTGTACATATATTTGGGAGCTTTTTTGGAGATGATTTCATGATAAAGACAAGCAGTATATAATGAATATTACTGGAGTTTTTTCCCAACACCAAACCGTTATTTTAACACCTCGACATGTGATCTGATGTGTCAGTTTGATCAAACTCAGTTTGATCTTCCTCCTGAAGATGATCACTTGCTGATAGAAACACGTATCGAGGTGTTAAAATAATGGTTTGGTATTGTTAAAAACTCCAGTAATATTCATTACTACACTAAAGGTTCCAAACAGTGCATCACCAGTATGTAATGATTGTCGTTTTACGATGTTGAACCAGGTGGTATCTTTGGGCTTATGTGATAAATGGTGGCCACGTCTGATGCTGTGTATTAAGCATATACAATTGTTTTGAACAACCTGTATTCCCCATTAATCTTCATAATCAATTCATAGTCCATAGACTCCGCTTCCTAAATTGTATCTGTATAAAACACGAGATTACAACAGGTAGTGCCTGTTGTCATAAATATTTCAGGAGTTTTTTCCCAACACCAAACCGTTATTTGAGTACCTCGACACGTATTTCGATCAACAAGCGATCATCTTCAAGACGAAGATCAAACTTCATAAGGAATATCAGTTTGTACTTCTTCTTGAAGATGGTCACTTCACTTGGTTATCGAAACATGTATCGAGGTGTTAAAATAACGGTTTGGTGTTGGGGAAAAACTCCAGTAATATTCATTACTACATCAAAGGTTCCCAAAAGTGCATCAACTGTTGTTATAAATTTGTTTCATTGTTATATGGCCAATATTGTTTTGTTAATTCTCCAGTCTTGTTAGCGATTAACATAATCAGGTACGTCTACATAAAGCTCTACAGAATTCAAAATGAATTTTATATAATGACTTTGGAAAATGGATAAGTCAAGATAAAACCCATTGAATGATTTCATAGGTGGTTAGGCTCATTTCTGGTTTCCTGATTTCGGTGGTGTTCAGGTTTTTCAAAAATAATATTTTCTAAGTAGAACTGAAAAAATGATACAACCAATTTTCCATTTCAGAGTCAGCTTATACATGTCCAATTTGTGGAAAATCTTATAGACAAAGTAGTTCATTGTCTCGACACAGGAAATACGAATGTCATCAACAGCCTAAGTTCCAATGCCAGTTGTGCTCATATCAGGCTTACCAAAAAGTTCATTTGAGTTATCACATTTTCAGTAAACATAATAATCAATTGTCTAACAATCAAATGTAACAGCATTTGTCTTTATGTAAATTTTGGGCGGAATTTGATCTAATTCAGTAATTGAAATATTGAAATAAATCAAATTCAATTCGATGAGTAACTAATAATATCACAAATTAATATTACTATTGAACAGATTGATATGAAGAAGAAATATTAAAATGAAATTATATAAGTTTTTTAATTGTATTGAACGAAAGTCATTTTTTATACAATTTTTATGTTTTTCAAATTTGTAAAGGTGAAAATAACTAAAGAAAGTCGATACAAACCTTTTTCAATGGTTTTGAACAAAAGTAGGTTATCAGAGTTTTTTATCGAACTTTCTTTGGAATTCCACCTCCACAACCTAAAAAAAAAACTTCAAAACTTTATTATACATGTGTAGAAAATGGAAAACACTTCTGAGATGTTGGCAGTTTTTGGAATCCGAAACGTTAAGATAACTAAATTTATAATTTCTCAGTCTTCTTGGTGATATGCAAAATTATTTTATATGACACAGTACTGGCAATAATTCATTTTGTTTTGCGAACTTCAAATTTTCGTGATCTAAAATTGCCCTTCCTACACTTTTATCAAGTTCACCTATACAATTTAAACTTTTTTTCAGATTGTGGAAGGTGAAGATATTCAAAAGGTCACTTTTGATCTCTACGTTATGAAACATCGTTTGTTTGTTTAAAGGTTGTTGACAATGTTTCGTGATGCATTTTATTGGTTCGGACTTCCATTGCCTAATATGATATAAATTGATTTGAAATCCCTGAAAAAATTTATTAATGAAATTTGAAAAGATTAATTGAAAAATAACAATTATACTAAGCAGAAAAAAATTGAAATCACAATGAAATAAAATACAGACAACAATCAAAAATTGAAATATCAACACGAGATAAAAATCAAAAATTATTAACAAGAAATGAAATCTGAAAAATTGAAAGTTTCCAAGTGAAGTTACTTCACGACGTTTCGATTGTAAGTATCAACAATCGTCTTCAATTGTTAGTATCCACAATCGTCTTCGGGTGATTACAGGTTATCACTAACAATCGAAATGTGGTGAAGTATCTTGGCTTGGAATCTTTTAATTATTTTATTTCGATTTCTTGTTGAAAATTTTTAATTTTCATCTCGTGTTCAATTTTTTGATTGTTGCTTGTATTTGATTTTAATATTATTTCAGGTTTTTATGCTTAATATAATTGTTATTTTTCAGCTAATCTCTTTTAATTTTTTTATAATTTTTTTAGGGACTTCATATTAGGCAATGGAAGCCCAAACTCATGAAATGCAAACATCGTTTGTATCCGTCTCATAATTTCAAGAAACTGTTTTTCCACAATGATAAATTTTATTGAAAATAAAAATATCAATAAATTTGATTATAATTTTCACTTCTTTTTTAGATGACAATATAAGCGGCTTCTCATGTACGATTTGTGACAAGTTATTTTCAAGATTGGAATATCTCGAAAGACACTATCTTGAACATCATTCGGATGTGTCATTTTACAACTGCTCAATGTGATACCAAGAATATTTGAAGAATATTTCCTTAACAAATACCAATGCATTTGGTCATCCAGGGGTTCAGTTTAGGTGATAGCTTTGAAAGTGATTACGTAAATACTTTTTCCTGTTGAATAAATTCTCATTTGCGAACTGAATATGGGAAATATATGTGAATAAAGTTGCTATTTTCACCAAAAAATGCATTTTGTTGTTATTATAATATCCTGAATATTTAGATCAACTCGACAGATTATTCCAGAATCAAAATGCAAGGTGTCAGTAAAAACTAAACTGCACTGAAAGTGATGGTTTTGAGTTTATTATTCAAATGAAAATGAAAATAGAAATGGTCAAAAAAGCAAAAGTCAAAATTACTTGAAAAAGTTCACAGAATTTCAAAGTAACCTTTCCTAAAATATGTGACCGGTTTTTTTTTTCAAAGGTGACTATTACTTTTATTTGAATAAAAATCTGCAAACAATTTTGGGAATTGGTGGCCAAAAATCATGAATGAATGAACCATTGGATAGAGTACTTTGAATTTTGCCACTTGACCCTTCTTTTGAATAAAATATTCTAGATAACATCTTTTTGTGAATAAACTTAATATGTTTTTCTGATTCTCTGTATCATTCCGTAGAAGAAAGATAATGAGGGCAGGAAAAAAGATTTTGAATTGACTTTCGATACCTTAATTGCTTGAATCCATAAATAGCAGTACCGAAATCGATGTCTACGAACATCTTGTTTACAATATTGTGCCACTATGCTTTGTTTCTCCGAAAAATAAAGAAATGGTCTTGACTGAACTGAATCATTACTAGAAGATTATATCGAATTTTATAGAGGCATTTAGGCATTCATTCATAATCTGAGTCATTTTGTTGAAGTTGAAGAGTACGGAATTTTATCAAATAAGGTTCACGTTTTATTAGGTTTGGGAGGTAATTTGAAACTCCAATTCAATCTACATATCCAAATTGTTACATATTCCTAGCAATGGTAATAAAAAAGTTATATTCATATGATTATATTATACCACATGAACAATGTATATCTATTTATCTCTATTGTATTAAGAATACATAGTTCTTCATTGAATGTATTATGTACTTTATGAACAAATGTGAAATATATCTTACTGAAATAATTTCATCAATATCCAAAATTTGGGGAAATATTCTAATAGAATTAAATTTCGGAAAGTTTTATTCATCAAGTATCAACATTGCAATCACAACAGTTATATAAGAAGGAAAAATGTAATTCTTCTCTTGGAATTTATTTTACGATTATCTGAAAAATTCACACAAATAAGAACCAACTGATACTGAATTGATAGTTATCTCTCTAAAATGTCACATCAGCCACTCAGTTAGTACTGAACCACTATATACTATCTAAGAACCAGTTAGTTGTTTCAATGTTCATCATCATATTTTCATATTTTCCCTCACAGCTGATTTTACAGATCACATGAATTATCTTCATGGACTTAACTATTACTATCCCCGTTGTAGTCATTTGTTGTCATCAAAGAAAATTTTGCTATCCAAGTTAGAATGTTCAGGAGATGACTAGCTATCTTGGTCCTAATTTTGTGACTATTAGATCAGTGATTTTTTATTTTCAAGTTGCCAAGTCTTTGTTATCACAAAATTAATTTTGATGAAATTTCAGTCACAGCAATTTAGAGGTTCTTTTAATTAGTAATGTAGAAACTTGAAACCGAAATGGCTAATAAAATTCCTCATTTTCGACTACTAACTAATATTGGAATCGCTTACTAACCTAACTAAAATTTGATAGGGGTGTTTATCTAAATCAGAGGTTCCCAACCTTTTTTTATCATAGACAACTTTCGAAATTTTGACAATTTCGACGGATATGTCTATCATATTCTCAAAACTTGACAAGAAGTGTGAAGATTAGATCTAACTATGGAAAATTGTGTTACGGTCGCGAATTAAAAGTTTTCGAATAAAATGTGAGAATTGATTGGTTAATTAATTGATTGAATGTGCTATGAGTGGATCTCAAAAAAGTGTAATCAATTATTCTTCACTTATTTTATATGGAAAACTCCCCATTCGGTGGTAAAGATAAAAATGATATATTTTCTTCTTTGATTGACGATTTGTTTATTTTTTGGAAATTTATATTCACAGAGGATACACTATAAAAAGAGTTTCCACTATAGTTTTATATTTGTTGACTAGTTTCGGTCATTACACCATATTCAAAACTAACTTGGTGTAATGGTGTTATGACCGAAACTAGTCAACAAATATGAAACTATCGTGGAAAATAGACATAAATGTGTTATTATAGTGTATCCTCAGTGAATATATCTTCTAATAAATTCTTGAATGTAGCCGTTACTACATGGTACGAGATCATGACGGAAATTGAGAAATAAGACTTCTTTTGTTTTTATATCACATTTATTTGAAACTAACGTTACTGCAGTTTCTTCTCATAAGGACATTTTCAAACCAATACAATACATACATACGTGTTAGTACAAGTGGTATAAAAGTTTTATTTATTCTCAATATTCTGTATATTTTCTTGTGTTATTTATTTAAATAAGTATTTAATACACTTTTACTCAGTCGTAATGTAATTGAAATTAACTTCTACACTACAGTGGCGATCACAAAATAATCATTATTTTAATCTGCAAGTTTTTACATGTAACAGTCGCAAAGCTTCTTAAAATATTATCTGTCTACATTGATAGGTGAAGTCAAGCCACCATTTTAGTTCTTCACTATCGAAATCAGATGAATTATCGTGGACCCCCTCACGAAGTGTAAATCCCCATTTTTTGGTCACGGCAACGTAGATCCTCATCGAGTCTCTCGTGGACCTCTGGGGGTCCATCTGGACCACTTTCGTTCAGACAGTACATTGCGTTATATATTTTTATAGGCTTCGAAATAGTTTTATCTCAGTTATTACTGATTCAAAAATGATTGCAAATGGAAACAAAATTCACTCTCATGGAGTAAGAAAAATGATTGAAAGTCATGTTAGAAGTTGACGTCTATAGAATGAAGACTGAGTCCACTAAAAAATCCTGAAATCATATATTTTTGACAATTCCTGTCATTTAACACAAAATCAAATTTTTTTCTGCTTTTGCTAACTGTCTAGTACTTTTAACATATCAATATTAATATCATATCGTAGTAACCTCATATAGATAAATATAGTTTTTAGTCAATGAGGACACAGGTTTGGTTTTGGTTTACTATTTGTATAATAAGGGTTTGTTCGCAGATATAGAAAAACCTTTCGTTTGTCAAGAGTGTGGAAAAGCCTATAGAGTTCGGACCAGTCTCAGAAGACATATCAGAGTGGAATGCGGGAAAACTAGAAACATAATTTGTAACATTTGTTTCCACCGATTCTATTACAAACAGGAGCTACAGTACCATTTATTTAATAAACACGCTGACCTGATGAAGAAAAGTAAAAATATATTTGGGATTCACCCAGAATGAGAAACATGATTTTTCATTGAATGAAATTAACATATTTGTTTATATATGTTCAAAAATACAATTTTGGAAATATGTGATGTACTATTTGATTACTTTTCATAAAAGTATCGAAGAAACTTTTAGGTTGAAATTCTATATTTGAACCAGGACTATTTATTGAGAAAAAAGCACAGTTTTTCCTTTCCTTCCTTTCCTTCCTTTCCTTCCTTTCCTTCCTTTCCTTCCTTTCCTTCCTTTCCTTCCTTTCCTTCCTTTCCTTCCTTTTCTTCCTTTCCTTCCTTTCCTTCCTTTGCTTCCTTTCCTTCCTTTCCTACCCAAAATAAATTCACGTGTGAAGGAGACCTATATCGGAAACAAGTATTTTTTGCCAGTTGTTTTAATTTTTTCATGAAAAAGTTTGCCACCAACAAACTTTTTGATGGAAAAGCTTCTCGCAACAAAAATATAATGGAAAACATAGCTCATGCTAACGCAAGCACACAAAAAGTGATGAAATGATGTATTTGCTGTATAAGTAAAACGTTAATATATATTTTTATTGTGACATTTTTTTGAATGGCGCTTATAACGTTCCGTGGGATGAAAAATCAAATATATTTATTGGCTATTTTAACCACATCAGGTACTATAGCAAGTCTCCGAATGATTGGAATTTCATTTCCATTCCTTGAAGTAAATTAGAAGAATAGTTCTCTCAGCGCCACCTATTTACCTTTTCCTACATCACTTAATTCTAGATTCTTTTCAATACCTTCTGTGCAAAGTTTGTGCTTCCAAATGACAGATGTCGCTATGATATGTTCGATGTCGACATATAATTTAGTTATTTGAATGTGCACTTGGTCTATGAAAATACAAATAACATTTCTCAACTATCAGCAAATCACACAAGAAGAATATTGAATATTAAAGTGTTGTTTACTATTTTCTAGAGCACGGTATTGAAAATTTTATTTGAATTTTAAACCCATATATTATATTTTCCGAAACTTTGGTACAGTGCATAATCTTCAATCAAAAGTTGTCCGATGTCTCTTTGAAATAAGATCCAAATGATTTTTCAAATCTTGTGTTGTAATATGTTTATATAGGGTGTTTCAGTAAGCGCTTCCTATCTTTGAATTTAAATAAAACAAAATGTGTGTGAGATATAATTAAAAATTTTTATTCATTTGAAAGACATATTGATGCCATTATGTGTGTAATATAACATCGTTCAAATGTCCGCTACGGCTTCTCTGAGTGGAGCGCATCCGAAACTTCCAATTTTCCATGACTCCTGCAATGTAAGAAAACTCCACAAGAAAAAATATAACGGGGTCAAATCACATGATCTCGGTGGCCAGTTCACATCACCTCCACGTTTAATGACCAAGATCTCGAATCCAGGGCCGTCTTTAACCTATTGGAGGCCCTGGGCATAATAGTATAATGGGGCCCCTATTTCTTTGTCTGGACACTATTTTGTTAGAATAGGCAAAGAAAGTAGATAAACAAGGTTAAATATTTATTTTTATTAACAATCACATGAAACGAATAGATAAATGTAATATAGTCCACAAAAGTATCTTAGTGGTGTGGAAAAATTACTTTAACAAATATTTTATTGAATTTTATTAATAAAACAAATACAATTAAGTAAGAATTAAATATTGTTGCATTAGTATACCGTTATATATTTAAATTTATCTAAGCATGCTGAAGTCGGAGAGCCTAATTTTTGGGTGAGAGTAGAAAGTTGTCGCATGTAAAAGCTGGTAAGTTGGTGTAGTCAGTAATTTAGGTTCGATTTCTTTGAATTATATAAGCTTTTTGGTAATAAATATTGTTTATTGTTTAGTGATCTGACAGGAACTAGGGATTTTGTATTTGATCTGAGGGGGGCCCCTATCGATCGCGAGGCTCTGAGCGCTTGCCCAAAGTGTCAATTGGGAAAGAGGGGTCTGCACAAATCGCTCGTGTAGAATATCCAGTGTGGCATGAGCTCTATGAACGTAGCGCCGTTCTGATGTCGTTGGTAACCAGTGGACTCAAATTTATCCACCACATTGGGAATAGTTCTCTCGGTAGGACAGTTAAGGCAACCGTAAAACGGGAGAGGCGTGCGGTATGTTGCCCAAACACTCATTTTGACAAAACAATTTTATTATTTTTATATGAGGTTGAATTCCATATCCATCCATGGTGATGTGGCAAAACAGAATGAAAAAATTACTATTAATTTGACAGATGGCCGTTATCAATTGTCAAAGTTGAGAAGTTCCTGTTGGAAGATTTTATACTTTATAGTTCCCACAAATACTCCTTACGAAAAATGAGTTGAACAACATCCTGGCAGTGTGATGTCAAAAAATGTGAAATTCAAAAATATTTACAATACAAGTATTCATAGTACCTATTATTATTGAATCAGAAAAGTGGATTCCACTTTCCTGACTTGCTTTACACCAATCAAGTTCACGTCGTCAGAAAAAGATCTAGACTGTTTATTTCGAAACAATTTCAGATCATTTTCTATTCTACTTTGTCGATAGTCAGATGAAATTTCACTTGCGAATTTCCTATAAAATTGTCAATTATCTGAGTTGCTGATATAAACGTAACAACTTTGAACTTCAATAAATATTGTCATGTTTCAGAACACATTTGTCTCAACTGTAAGAAAGTCTACAAGAATAAACATTCTTTGGCGAGACACTTGAGAATTGAATGTCTCAAATCGGGCAAGTTTTTTTGTGAGTATTGTGATTTCCGAACAAAATACAGCTACTCCCTGAATGGACATATGCAAAGAAAACATAGCACCATTCTGAGTTGAAATGCCAGATAATATTACGTCATGTCGATAATTATTGAAATAAAAATTCAACAAAAATGTTCCCTGACTTGTTTTTGAAAACTTTTCTACTATATTTGGTCATTTATTCAAATGGATTATCTATTTATTGGCAGTTCTACTTTGACCCCATTTTTATTATTTCTTTTTCAGTAATATTTTTCCCAGCCCAATACGTCGGTCCAAAGAATTATTTTTTCATAATAAATCATTTAACAAATTAAACAGTGGGATTATTTTTTGCAGTCTTTGAATACTTTCTGATCTACCATGTAGGCATTATTATTGGAATTTCCGATGTATCAACTAACAATTTCACTTTGAAAATGACACAATATTGATTTGGTTATCAGAAAACGAACTGGTATCTCCATTTTGGCGATATTCTGATACATTTTTCAGTAATTGATGTAAATTTGCCGAGGAAGTAGTTTCTGAAATGATTCACAAAAGCAATTATGAGCCATCCTTTTGTTGAATTATATATTGAAAAGTGTCTATTATTGAAGAAAAGTTGGTTAGGTAACAGGATCAAATTTTTCTTCAAGAAAACTTTTAATTTTAAATGAATTCTTTTTCAGGGCTCGAAAAGTCGGCAGGAGAAAAAATTAATTGAATTCGAAATATCGGCAAGAAAAAAATTCTTTTTTTATAAAGAAAAAATGTATCCTGTTGTTCAATCAACCTTTTTTTGTGAAACATTATTGGATCACTAACCTAATTATGAACTCATAAATAGTTATATGGCAGATAATTTTCATCGCAAGGAGCATGAGGAATATTTTGTAGAGGAGAGAGCAAAAGCAAATGCTTTCTTCACAACTTGATAACTAATTTCAATTGTCATTTTTATTGACGATGTCAACTAAATAATGAGAGATAGAAGGTATTTATATTTCGTGAAACTCAGTAGAGTTTAGTTACAGTCCTAATTTAAACCTGCAACCTATCTGGTAATCATGGTAATCATTGCATTTGCAACATATGTTAGTCGAGTAGCAATTTCACCTAATAAACTCATTAACAGTTTTCACTTGTCTTGCTATAGATTTACATTGTTCATTGTTTGCCTTTTGAAAGATCAGGTGTATAAGAGCTGGATATATCCAAAGAACTTCTAACAATGATCACTGCTTGAATACTCAAGTAAACTTGAACAGAGATTTCCTTTCCCCTCATCAAACGCTAATGGATTGTTATTAAAGAAATGAAAATGTATTATTGAAAATATATATAGTTTTATATTGGCTTCTCTACAACAAAAATTTTGAAATCCGTAGAGGATCAGTCCTTTAGTTGGTAGCATTATTTTCAACATGACACTTGACACATTCTGTCGCAAGTTGTCCTTCATTCATATATAATTTTCACCGAACCACATGGCCTCAATATATAACATGCATTTCGTTGGTTATTAGGCTAATTCGTTTTATACAAATTAAATCTTACAGATGTTTTCGTTTTTTGATACTTCCTGTTGCCTGACGAGTAAGTAATCATCAACAATTTTCTAAATTCATGACCTCAAAATTAAAAAAAAATCATTTTCACAAAAAAACCTTTTTTCAAATAGATTACTTACTTTCAGGTGAGCACTGATGATGACTAAAGTCGAAACGGCTTCGCAATAAGAATTTACAATTCTACACTTTATTACAAAACTCTTCGATTCATTCAAGAAAACATTATTTCTTGTTAATCAAATTTGAAATAGAATTTTGATTTCGAATAAACTTCTATGAAAATATTCTACAATAGTCTTATTTATATAATGAGAATGATAACTATTATTTTCTTGCGGTGTTGATTTCAACAGAAATAGTAATTTTTTCTCTCTATCTCCTAATGACATTTTATTTTTTAATTTATTATTGAGAAGCATCAGAAGCTCCTATTCAGTAAAAGGCGATAAAAACAAAGTATCCCTATTGTTAATTATTCGGCTATTCAGCCCATCGTTGACCTTTGTTGACTTACAACTACAACCTGCAAGAAAAAAAAAGAAACGGATCTGGTACATGAAGTAAGTGATTCGATTTATACTGTTCCAGTGCTTCACTAAAGACTCTTTCCAATAAATATATTGGAGTGCTATGCTTACTCTAAATTTCGTACTATTACTACTTTATGTGAATAATAACTTGTCCAATTTTTCTAGTTGTCAGTAAGTAATCACCTCATAATTTTAGGTACGGCAACATTTTCTTGCGAAACCTGCAACAGAGTATATAAAGCAAAAAGTTCCCTTTGGAGACATATGAAATTTGAATGTCGTCAGCCGCCGCAATTCAAATGTAACATGTGTTCCTACCGAGCAAAACAGAAGTCAAGTTTGATGTCCCACGTATTCAACAGACATTCCGTTTTCTTGAAAAAATTTATTCGCTCATGAATTTCATAACAAAACGTAAATTGTTCTTGAGAAGAATTGATTGTTTTCAAAAACGTTTCATACTTCAACTATTCCAGTCTACTATTGAACGTAATTATATTTATACAGTGCATTCCATTTAAAACGGGCCACCCTGAATAACTTTTGGAACAATTATTTGAAGAAAAAATAAAAAAAAACATGTCAACAATTATACAGGAGTAGGCCACATTTTGAAATATTCGTTCTAGAGGCAAATGTGGAAACAATAAATCAGAAAAACAGATTTTTTATGAATTCTCGAATCCAGTCTGATGACTGGACAATGAGGAGAAAAAATTCTCTATAGTAAATGTTCGAAAACAATGGTATAAAGGAGCTTTCATTGCCGCCCTCACATGGTTGAAAATTTCGGGAGTTATTTCTCTGCAACATTATCTCTCAAATTTTCTAATGTTGTTGATTCTAACTCATACACTTTAGTCTTAATGATCCCATAGAAAGGAATCTACAGGAGTGAGATCCGGAGACCTTGGTGGCTATTGTGTAGTACCTCTTCTGCCAATCCAGCGACCAGGAAAATGATCATCCATAAATTGTCGCACTGGAGCTGCTAACCATATTGCTGAAAAACTATTTCGTTTTCGAATTTATATCCTCAATTGCCCTATTGATGCACGGTATTAATCGATTCTCCAACATATCCAAATATTTATCACTAGTCAAATTATCATCGATAAAAAAGTTCTTATGATGTTGTCACCTAAAATTCCTGCCCGAACATTCAGTTTCTGTGGTCGCTAGGTATGAACTTAAAGATTTAAATGAGGATTAGCCGATTCACCTCTCCATTCAAATTAAACGTACATTCATCCGAAAAACAAATTTCATACAAGAAACTCTGGTGTAAGTTGATCCGTTCAATGAGACTTTCACAAAACTCGATACGTCTATTAAAATCATCTTCATTCAATCCATGAACTATTCTAATCTTATTATGAAATTTGTACGTATAATAGATCCTGAAAACATTCTTACGACTGATTCCTGATTGTCGAGATAACTTAGTAAGAGATTGCGAATTTTTCATTAGTCCAACGTGCCCTAAAACTGCAGTACAAATAGCTTTATCGTTGACAACTCCTGAACGGTTATGCTTTTCATTGTTAACAGATTCAGTTTTCATAAATTTGTTCAATACTTCCGAAACGTATTTGTGCCGTACATTTCCTCCTGGATGATTATACATGAACATACGGGCAGCAGCTCTAGCACTATTTTCATTCTGGTAGTACAAACTTACTATTGCAATCCGTTCTCGAAGCGTACAAACCATTGCTTCTTAAAAATTCACAAAAACACAAACACAAATTGTAACTTCACCTGGTAGCTAATCGTTATTGTAGAATGAGGAAAATACAAAATGAAGAGAATATCGAATTCAAACTCAAGTAGGCAAAATAAGACTTTTTTGAAGTATACTTCACAAAAACACCCATGAAAGCTAGGTGACAGATTGTACAGAAGGTCATTCGGGGTGGCTCATTTTCAACTCAAATAATTTTTTGTTTTCAAACAGACCATAATGTATTCTACTTTGTTGAAATCTGTACATCATGGAACATCTGACAATGCAAAACAATTGATCCATTAAAAAAAATGGTGACCTGCCCTGGGGGTGCGATATGGAAAGTTAGATCAAAGTGAATATGTCAAAATGTTTCCCCCTGTATTCTATTGTTGGAGTGTTTTTTTAGTTTCCTGAAAATCATTGTTCCAAACGTTATTCAGGGTAGCTCGTTTTCAACTCAAACAATTTGTAGCTCCCGAACCATAAGCTTCAGACCATATGTTTTATACTTTGTTGAAATTTGCTCACCATGGAGCATCTGATAATACAAAACATTATAGGGTGATTCATTTAAAAAAATGATGACATGCCCTGGGGGTGCCATAAGGGATGTAACATCAGATGTAAATGTGTCCCCCTGTATACATTTCCTGCAAAAGTTATTCAGAATGGCTCATTATAGATGGAGTATACTGTATATTTATTGAATGGTAGCAAGCAACTGACTCTACCTGATCAGTTTCTGAAGTTATACATGTCATTCTGGAAAATTATAAATTTTACACACAGGTGTATATTTTCATGGTGAATCACTTTTTAATTTTAAGCCGGATCCTGATATTTTTTCAAACAAAACAGAGGACATTTATCTCAGATCATTTAACAGGAAAAATTATATTCCTATCATCTAGGTTTGAGACACCCCGTGGTGAAAAACAGCCCTTAAATGACCCAGAGAATCATCTATTATACAAGCTTGGTTCATTTCCTATATTTTGTTTCTCAATTCATTTCGGTATCATGATGGGTTTCAAATTTATGAATTACTGGATAAAGTATTGCATTTTTCTACGTGTTCGTCATATGCAAAAATCAAGCATGCTATCTGGGTGCAAAATCTTTCGAGCATATCTGAGACTTCTTGTAAGACATGTGGGAAGTCGTGAAAAAACAAGTACGAACAAAAATGAACTTCGTGTTGCGCTCATAGAGAAATAGCATGCTCCACGAACGATAACTCGTGGAATGCCTCTGTGGATGGAAGCAATCCAAGCTATAGGAGGCAACACCCGATATTAGAAAATGTTCTAAAGTTTTCTTCTCAATAGTTCGCTACCTATTTTAATATAAATAATAAAAAGTATTTAAAAACAAGATTTGTTTGTTTTTTTGGTACGGTAGTATCTCCACCATACCATTCTGTTGAGTTTTGATGTTCATTTTCACAAAATGCTCCATGAATTTTTTTTCAATTGGTGACAAGCATGATTCCGTTGCCATTCCAAATTATCTTCCACATTGAATTTTCTCCTATTTCTTAGATCATTATCTAATTTCGTTTTTGCAATTCTTAGGGTTTTATCGAACAGAACATTGGTACATAACATCGAAATTCATCAGAAGTTCAAAAGTATTATTTATGTAACTGTTTCTATTTCCAGACATGGTTTGAAAATTTGTTTCTGACACGAAGATTAATTGAAATGACTTTGTTTCTGTATTTTTGGTGAACCATAAAAATGCGTAGGTTTACTATAATGTAAAATGGGTTTATTTTGACTAAAGTTCTGTATGTCTTTTGTTCCACCGATGTTGATACTTTATTGATATGATTTTTGTGATACCCTGTTCGGAACCTTTGGTGAAGTTTTAATCCAACAAAAAAACTGTTATTTTTAACAACTCGACACGTGTTTCATCCACCAAGTGTTCATCTTCACGAGGAAAATTAGCAATTGGATCTCGTACCTACAAAATAGCAAAATGGCTCACTAAAGAATTTGAAAACTTGCCTATTGCGGAACCAGGTTTTAGTATCAAAAACTCCTTGGAGTTTATACAACATACAAAAAACATCATTCTGCAAGAAGGTAAGATTTTAGTTTCCTTTGGTGTTAGTTCTTTATTTCATAGCGTCCCAATTCCACCGACCACAGTTACATTACCTCAGGGAATTACTTGAGAAAAATGATTTCAATAATATCGAAATTCATGAATTCGTTTCTCTCAC
>WOGN01000509.1:0-24214 GCA_015342105.1 Leptinotarsa texana
GTTTGAGGTCTAGTAATACTGAGATGCAGTAGGTCTCCAACAGAGGGCGGACAGATGTAAAATTTGTTTCGAAGTAAAGAGAAAATTTGCAGTGATAATTTCAAAAAACAATTCAGTCTTGGTGTTTTGATTTGAAGTTTCATTCAAAATATTAATGGGCTAATGGTTCTAATTTTTCGATTTTTTGAAATATTTGAGTAACTGAATTTTTTAGGTGTACAATTTACGATAAAGTTTTCATTGTTTAAATCCATATTCTGGTTTGCTTTCAAATAATCGAATTAAATTTTAAAATGTTTTTGCCGTTTCGTTCAAAACTTTTTTCTGTACTAAATCTCGGGCAATTGTAAATATTTGAATGTTTCATCTGTAGTAGAAAATTTCGCTAACACTTTTATAATTCTTGAAATATGTTTTTTAATTTGTGATTATCTTTTGAACAACCTCTCAAGGAGGTTACGTATAGCGGCATCTGTCCGCGAATAGCTCAAGCAATAATTGATAGTTATGTACAGCGCCATCTGCCCGCAAAGAAATCATACAATAATTTATAGTTACGTACAGCGCCATCTTCCCGCGAATAGATCAAGCAATAATACCGATAAAAAATAAAAAAATCAACAACTGCAATGGACCCTGATTACCCGAACTGAAAAATCAGAATAAGAAACAAGATTATCATAAATAGAGACAAGAATCATAACTTAAGCACTAACTCCAACCCTGAAGAGGCATTAGCAGGGCTCCTACCACCAATGTAACTTAAAAACTAACTAACCCAAAACTGAATAAACATCTTTGAACTTGAACTTGAACTTGGTCATCCACAGACCACATACCACAGTCTGCCTGGGACTTCATCTCTTTTCGGGCTTTGTTCACGAAATGGAACTATTACTAATTAACGAATCTTTCTCTCAGATGATTTTTTTACATACAGTCGAGCTGCGTTGAAGCATAGTAATAGCTTTATACTACGGTTAAAGTCAGTCGGGTCCCAGGCACACTGCTGTTTGGCCCGGATTTATCTTTCACTGGTGAGATAAGAACTCGATACAAGTATGTTGTTGATCTACTGCTGATTTCAGCGATGTACTGCTGCTTGATGCACAAGATGCATCTGCAAGACCATCATTCTTTTTGAGGTATCTTGCATGAAGGTATGTCGGATATAATTCAATGTCCATCGTGTATTAACCGGGAAAGCATTTACCAGGTACCTTGGGAGACATGAATGTTTTGATATCATTTCAAAATATTCATTTTTTTTATTATTAACACCCTTGTATTAGATTCACCTGTATGTATGTGTATATATGCATGTTTGTTTTTTTGCTTGTAACTCTCAAGTTCGGGATTTGTATTTGACTGAATTATAGAAATGATTGCTTGATCTATTCGCGGGGAGATGGCGCTGTAAGTAACCTCCTCGATATAATTCGAACTCACTTCACATGTATTTCTTCATTTGAAAAAATTAATATAGTTTAAAAAGACTTTCTATAGCATACGAAACTAAAAAATGAAAAATAAATATAGTTTAGAAAAACTAAAAAACACGCTTTTAAAGAACATCGAACTAAATAGTCAAAAATTTTTTAAATAAGCTTAAAACAATAACGAACGTAAAATACTAGTATTATTGTGAGAAAAGCGTGAGCGCTTTGTGCCATATTTTTTGTACATCAAGCGCCCGTGGCTTTTTTCACATCAATATTAATTTAAACTTTTCAGTTGGATGTTCTTCAAAAGCGTGTTTTTTTATTTTTTTAAACTATATTCATTTATACATATCACTCCTGGATACAGTCTTCACTCATTTTGATCTCTTGAAATGTCTTTTGAGTTTTCCTCATCAACCTGTGTGTCCAGAATTTTGACAATTTCGAACCCGAAATTTATTTTTGCTCAAGCATATATATTTATATATTTCACGATTACATATGTACACGATGATATAGGGTTCCGAAGTCGTACCTGCAGCGACATCTCTGAGTGGGAGTTCAAACTTGATGTAGCCGTCGAAAAAGATTTCTTCAGTATTCACAGTGAGCAAAAATTTGCCTCTGGGTTAGAGGCATTGATTGATGCTAGAGGTCTCCTTAAGTAAAAACAATACTTATAAGGAACATGTTCTAAAACTTGTTTCATATTTACTATTTATTACACATATTTGAGTTTTTTGTTCTGTCATATTAGCTTGAAATAAAGCATGCATAATAAACTTTCATCTATATAGTTAGAGAAGCTTTGTTGAATATCATTAGTATCTTTATAAAAAATTAACAATGAAATGTATTCACTATGAAATTCAAACTCCCGTATTTAAAAAATTATTTCAGTTTATTTTGCAAATAGACCTGTTTAGATATCACTCCAGATATTTAAATAAGCCTATCTGTTCAAATCCCAAACTTCAAGCCTTCAATATTCATATATATTTCCACATTCTGATGAAATGTTAGGGAAATGGGAAAAAGTTTGGTTCAAATGTATTTCGTGACTTTTGTCAAATTTGAGAAAATTGAATCAGTCACCTACATGTTCAGAATCAGAATTTATAGCTATCACACTGAATAGTTTTGATGAAAATAACATTCTGTTATATTTATTAAGGCTTTGTATTATTTTTCTGACGGAGAATTTGATTCCGATGTTAATTGATTGAGAATGTGGAATAATCCCATAAAGCAGTCAATCTATATGGCTTCCGACCTAATCTGGTAGAACACAGTATCACTGACGACTGACGACTGGGTCAGAAATGGAATTAGTTGAATCTGGTGAAAGCGAAATTTTCGAAACCAAAAATTCGAAGTCCAATGAGGTGAGATCAATTTAAAAAAATATTTTTAAGATAGTGCCCGTGAGAAATATTGTGACAGGTATGTCAAAATGATTTCGAATCTTCGATTTCTAATAAGTGGAGGTGATTTTTTTCTGTTTTTTTTGTGTCTATATTTCTTTCACTCCAAAAAATTGTATTTCGAAATATCTCTTGTTCTTGTTTTTTTTTCATATAAGTTTTGTCACTTCACAGATCACATCAACTCTTGAAAAGTGTAGGTAAGGTTTTTTGATTGTCTTGATTTTTTTGGAAAAATTTCCTTGTGACTGTGGTAGAAGTGACTTGGTAGCATTCTAAACATTAAATGATTAGCTTGAATTATAGTAATAAAAATGGAATTTTTCCTATGTACCAGATGTTGATTCTCCGTGTTTTGCGGGTTTTAAAATTTGCTTCCCACTAAAGACGTTTCAATTTAACGAAAAAAAACAAAAGATTATTGTCATATAGAATACAGAGTTTATTCATAAATTTTTGGATTCTACTTGATGTTCTAACTGCATTGACATTCTCAGGAACGCCAAATTAAGATTGATTTTTTTGGCAAAAACTATTGGGATTTCTATTTTTTTTAAATAAAAAAAATTTACAAAAACGGGAAGACAAATTAACAACAGTGAAAAAACTTTTTATAAAGATGTGTAGATCGTGCACAAAGGTTTTTTTTCAGATACAAACTGGAAGAAAAAAACCCTTTCAGAACAACTACTTTCGAATGAACATTAAAATTTACGAAACAAAAAACAAACATCTGTTATGAAATTGAAACCGATATACTTTGGCACTGTTTTCGAAAAACATAACAAGACGAAACACTCATTTATTTCATATATATTAATAATAAATGTCTTCATTTCCACATTCCACGTATACTGAAGCACATCAGATGAGAAAAAAAAACAAACATGGATGACAGGAAATCCCAAGGGGAAGTTCACCAATTGTGCTCTACCACTTGACCCTTCTAGTAGTAAGGCTTATATTATTTTTATTTTGCCTACTCAGCCGCGTAGGAATTTAATTCAAACTGAAAAAATAATATATATACGAGAGATTAGTTCCTTGGGAAAGTCGTAAATACATATAACTAGTTAAAAATCGCAAAGATCAATTCACTCCTGCTGCCTTATGAGAATAAGCTGGTGCATAGGGCCTTCTTCAAGAATATTGATGACTTAGGCTTATTCAATAACCTGACCTTCCTCAGGTCGGGAATCAAGCGATTCTTGACTTGTTAGAAACTGGAAGTTGGCATAATCAGAAAGAGAAAGAGCCCCCTCTACTCTAAGGCAAAATTGTGAGTTATTTAGAGAATCCAATCAAAAGTAATAATAATTTTCTCCGCATTTCAAGTTCTATACACATTCTGCTGCTGCCAACTTTGATAATGTTTTTTTTCACAGCATGGTATGGATATGGATGACCTCCTTCCCCAACTGGGCGAATTTGGAACCTACCAGAAGCTCATGCTGTGGTTAGTCTGCCTACCTGCCTGTTTTCCCTGTGGTTTCGGGGCCTTCAATCAACTGTTCATGGCGGATGTTCCTGAACATTGGTGTAGGGTTCCTCAGCTGGCGAACCTGAGCTGGGAACTTCAAAAAAATCTCTCCATCCCATACGATGGTACTTTTTCGAAATGTACTAGATATGTTGCGAACTGGACAGAAATATTGAGAGAATTTGGAACTAACGGGTTCGTAGCTAATACGTCGTGGCCTACGCAGGGGTGCCTCGATGGGTGGGTTTATGACAAGAGTAAAGTAGTTTCCAGCATTGTTATAGATGTAAGTTTCCATGAATATTTGTGTTTTATTGTATCGTATTGGAGTAGTTCTAATGTACACAACATCATGTAATACAAAATGTTCATTTGAGACGATTTGAAAAATCTAAACACTTTTTGCAAGTTTCAACAGTTGCCTTTCGCATTCAATTAAATGGTCCACCTAACGAAACGTATAAGTACCTACTTGGTACTCAACTGAAGAAAGCTCTCTTCGATATAAAAAATCTAATTATTTCACTTGTAGAGAACATCGAGGAATAATGTCAAAAATACTACAAATAATATTGAAATACATTATTTGTATCCAGAGCCTAAAAACAAAGTACTCAGTTATCCTCAGAGAACAATCCTGAATAAGAAAAGACGGGCATCGACAGAAGACTCCATCCATCCACGAATATCATGATAAACGGGACTCTCTATTGCGGTCTATTGCAAACCTAGGTTTCGATACCGACCTCCGAACGGGATTCGTCCTCGTTTTTTTCTATAGGTTTCACTACAGGGCATTTATGATCCAAAACGAGACAGTGTTGTTTCGACCCACCTTAGACCTCATCAGTGGTGCTAGAATGAATCACGACAGTTAAACTTAACTGTCTCACAGATATTTTTGTAAGGGAATATGTAGTCGTCTTTTCTTAGTCAGGTTTGTCCTCCAAATTGAAACTTGAACTGTGAGGCCAATTTATTTTGAATACTAATTTGGAGATCCTTTTTTTTCAGTTCGATTTGGTTTGTGACAAGGACATCTACCCTACTCTAGGGCTCGTGGCTCTAAACCTAGGAGGTCCAGTTGGCGTTTACACCTTCGGAAGGTTGAATGACACTATCGGTAGGAAGAAGTCGTTTTTCCTATGCCTCACTGTTCTTTTAATTGGCAGCATTTTCACGGTGACGGCCCAAAATTTTTGGTGGTGGGCTGGAAGTAGGATAATAGTCGGGCTAACCATACCGGCCATGTACCAAATACCTTTCATTATCTGTGAGTGCTGTTCCTTCTTTATTAACAATTTAACATTTTTAAAGAAATTTGGATTTATAATGTTAGATGAATTCCCAAATCAACTCTGTCTTGGTCACAATGTCATTTACCCCACACCTGACATCATTATCGTGTATATGTTCAAAGAGTAACAATATGTAGCAGACAATGTGTTTACTTTGTTTCAGCTCTGGAATTGGTTGGTCCAAATTATAGATCATTTGTCACAGTCTTAACCTGCATGTTTTATACTGTAGGGCTTATGATGCTTGCCGCTATAACATACCTGATCAGAAACTGGGTCCATTTAGGTATTGTCACCTCCGCACCATTCATTTTGTACTACCTTTACTGGTTTTGTCTTCCCGAAAGTCCTAGGTGGCTTCTAGCAAAAGGACGTTTTGAAGAAGCATCAAAAGTGATCGAAAAACTTGCCAAAGTCAATAAGAAAGAACTACCTGCCAGCTTCAAACAGCAGCTTAAAAGAAATATAATGTATAAACGAACGAAGAGTGAGGAAGAGGCATACAAAAGAACTCCGGGTTAATATTTTCTCCGTAACCTACTTTGACTAAGTATTTACTAACTCTATAATTTTTAGGTTGTTCCGACCTGTGCGGAACCCCCAACATGCGACTGAAGACTATCTTGATAACCATCAACTGGTTCGCCAACGAAACGGTTTACGTCGGTTTGAGCTATTACGGCCCTTCTTTGGGCAGCAACGAACACTTGAGTTTTCTGCTATCTTCCGCAGTAGAAATTCCTACTTACCTCACTTGTTGGTTAGTGATGGATAGATGGGGGAGGAGATGGCCCATATGCACGTGTATGCTGATTTGTGGAGTTTGTTGCCTAGCAACGGTTGGAATACCTACAGGTAAGAAGTGCAAGAGTGCAAGCAAAAGCAATGGTTTCCTTTCTACACAGGTTTTTCATTGACCTTTTTTTCAGATGATGTGCATACCACTTTGGTTCTGTTTTTGGTGTCAAAGTCTGCAATTTCGGCTTCCTTCCTGATCATCTACCCATTTGCAGGAGAACTGTATCCCACACAGCTGAGAGGATTTGGAATTGGTACTTCTGCTTATATCGCAGGACTGGGACTCATTATCATACCATTCATAACGTATTTGGTGAGATACTTTGTTTCAGTCATATGCTGAGAACATTAAGAAGTAAATTGTTTGTTGAATTTTGCTGAGTTGACTGTTTTTTAGGGTTCAGCGATGTTGATCCTACCTTTGATCATCATGGGAGTGATGTCTATCATTGGAGGACTACTCGTTCTCAGGTTGCCAGAAACATTGCATCACAGACTGCCCCAAACGGTTGCAGAAGGGGAAGCGTTTGGGAAAAACTTCGGCGTCAAAGACTGTTTACGTTGTATACCTTTAAAGTAAGTTCGTATTTTCAAACATTGTTCAATGTTACGAGTTTGGAACCGTTAAGAACTTTATTTTTAAACGCTCACGATATCTTATCCTTTCATTAGCCAAACAAATAGAAAAAAAAATGAATTCCAACCAACAAAAGTATATCAATGAAAAATAGAATTGGAATATCTGGTGTAGAATGAATTCAAAATAAGTGCTGTTCCCAAACACGCTAGAACTGCACACTCTTCTCGATGTGCGTTTCACCAACCAAGTTGGCGTCTTTAGAAGATGATGCCAACTTGGTTGGTGAAATGCACGTTAAGAAGAATGATGCAGTCCTTGTGTTAGTGAACAGTAGTGTTGGTTCTGTTCGAATTTTATAGCAATATCAAATATGGTGATTCAGCTATATCAATGTTGAGTTATTTATCCAAAGCAGTCGATTGTGTAAATTACTGAATACCGCGCAAAAAGATTGTCATTATGCCATTGACGGAATAACTCATCAGTGGTTTCAATCATATCTTATCAGTAGATGATAGACCCTATTATTTTTTTCTCTGAATTAGAAGGCCAAACTAGTTCATATCCTAAGTTATTATAAATATCAATCTGATTGATAAGTTTCGTTTAACAGATGCATGAAGTCACAGCATTTTTACAATTTATCTATTTTGATTTTAATTTTGGTTACTTTTGCCTTTTACACGAACTCATTAATATGTTGGCATTTTACTTTAATAAAATGTATATAATATCTGTTTGTCTTCCATGAGTATATTCATGTATCAGTGAATTAATGAAATTATTAATGAAATTCTGTAGGCCTGAATCTACTAGTGGTGTTGACTCGTACGAAGACTTGGAATTGACCCCTGTAGCCACTGAAAAAACACCTTTGGATGCTCCGATTCAACCAAAATTATCGATACGAAAACTTGTTCGGCAGCAGAGTGTAATGGACACGCAAAAGGCCCCAGATGGAACTATGCAGATGACATATTGGTTCTGATTTGCCTCGTAACCGATCTAAGAATTGTATTTATTGTACCTACGAATAAATGCTTTTTTATGATTTTTTTGTTTTATTTATCAGCAAGATGAGATAGGTATATATTTTATAAACTGAAATTTTCTATTAACATTATAATCAATCATTGCATCAATGAACTCTACTTTCTATAATTATTCTCTAGTAAAAACCAGATATAGATGTACTATTGAAATTTTGATGAAAAATATTCATTTTGAAACCAGTTCTTGAACTAGCATCGAAAATAATTCCGAAATGGCAGTGTTAGAAATTTTGTTCCAGATGGGGAAAAATCAGTTCGACTTTTTCTTTTATTTATATATTTCTCTTAAATTTTGAGATATAAAGAATATATTACAACACGTTTATGAAAATTGAATTTTAAAACTGGTTGCATTTCGAATTTTCCATTAACTGTCATTAATACCCATTCTATTGAAAACAGTTTCCCAACAGCAAAACAAAAATTACGGTCTTTTTTGTTCTCGTGTTGGGAAAGTGTTTTCAATAGATCCATTTAAAGACAGAGGTTTCAGTACGAACTATCAACCTATTGCTTAAATTAATGAGTTTGGGCAAAGGAGATACGCCTCTACATCTGCTCATGTTTTTTACCAGTTGATTTAAAAAAAGATTGAAGTCGAGTCAGTCACAATGGCAATACCGCCAGAATTGTAACTTTTTATGCACATATGCATGCGATCTAATCCCTGAGTTAATTTTATCTTATAAGCAATTTTTTTGAACTGCAAAAGTCTTATACATTAGAAACATTACATAATTCCTAAAGTGAGGCCCGTTTTCGAATGGCACCTGCTGCAGTTTGTGAGAGACTGAACTTATCAGATTTATTGATGATTTCTGAACCTTAATACTATACCTTAGGAATGGACTTACCCCTTAGTTGATGAAAATGAATAACACTATACATGATAATAATAAAACAATTTTCATTTTCATTTCTAGATGCGTTTTGCTAATGTCGTAGCTTCCTCTACCACTAGCCACGGTGTTAGCGAAACGCGTCTAAAAATAAAAATGTTTGTGAAAATTGTTAATTATTATCATGGATAGTGATATGTCGTGACCAATTTCCTTACTGTAATGTATACCTGTTCGATTATCATTTAGTGAAGTTATTCATATTCTATGATTATTAATTTAGAAGCGATTGTTGTTATCCAAAATTATCTGAATGTAAATTATAACCGAGAAAGAAGAATGAAAATCACCTGAAGTCACTTGTCATCTATTAATGCGTTTTATGCTTCCTGTCTTGTTTTTATTACTTGTGGTGTTCTGTGGTTATGTGATATATGTATGTGAACAGTGTGAACTATTGTGACAAGTTCTGCTTCAATTAATTTAATTTTTAAGCTGATAGGAAACCTTGCTTACGTGAATAGTGTTTTTTTACGTTAATTATTTTCGTATATTGTAAGAAAACGATCCATATTTCGTTGTGGGAAGTTCAAATGCTCAGGTAAATAGTCCAAATCATGATTCCTGAAGAAATAAACGTAGTTTCTATTGACGTTGCCCATCCCTGAATATCTTTATTGGTTTGTTTTGTTGATAAATTTTTTGTTTATTATTAACACCCCTCATATCTTGAAACAAAGCTTTGTAAACTTGCAGTCGACTCATAATTTTGTGGGTTACATTGAGGAAGCTTCAGAGGATTTTGTTTGCAAAATCAGAGAGGTTTCATGTTACAAGATTATTTTTGATGAAATCAGCACTTGCAGCTGATTGGAACTGGATGGAGTATCAAAAGCGTTTTATAACTTCTGTGGAAATGAATTATCTGGTCTCTCTGTGCAGACTGTAAGCTGCCATATATGGAGAACTAACTACACCTGATGCTGATGCCTAAAGGTTAAATTGTTGAAACAATGATACTTTGAGTCCTCCTTTAGGGATATTGGACCTTGGGTTGGATCCCATGAAATAAATTACATTGAGATCTACTTTTTCTACTATATTCAATGTTTTACAATGTTGTTTTAGTGTTTCTGGTCATGATGTATTTCTTCTTACTGTATAGGCAAATAACTGGGTTAGGACAAGTACATGAACATTAAACTATACAAACTAAATATGAAAAAAAAAGAAATTCAAAAAACACTTCATTACAAATGCTTGTGAATGAAAAATGTAAAACATGTTACATATCAAAATTTTAATTATTTATAAAGTCAAACCTCTTGTCAAACTATTTTCATGTGTTGATTTCAAAAAATGAATCTGAAACACTGTTCAACTGGTGATTTTGGCGTTTCCCCTAGATGTTTTCTATAATGTATGATGTCATGTAAAACTACTGTGTTATAACATTTGCTCAAAAGTAAAATATTTATTAATCCCATACTTCTGAATCACTTCCTTAGTCATTGTATTTTTATATGTATACTGATTGTGGCATTTCATATGACAAAAATGCTATCTCAGGTGACTAATACACTAGTTGAATTATGTGCTAGTCATAAAATAATAATAGTAGATGAAAATAATTCTTAATGTATCTATGAGTACAATATTGGTACATGAAGTATTCAATGTATCTATCAATTGCTAGTCATGATAATAATAATAATAGTGAATAAAAATAATTCATAACATATCTAGTTCATTACATTTTGAACAAATAAATGTATTTCTTTTGGAAAATCCTAATGTGGATACATAGAACCCCTAAGTTTGGGTGTAACATGGAAAAATAAATATTAAATATCAGATGTGTGCAGTAATGTATTATTTAATAATCATAATAGCGGTTTGAAGGCCACTAGCGCGAGTGACTAGCTCCTTCAAAGAGGTTTATACATCATGAGTTAATCTCCAATGACTGGATTATACGGCTTCGTGAAGTGTATTTATGTTTGTTATTCTTGAACTTCCTAGAATAGGATTCCATATTCATTTGAGGTTCATAACTTCTTCTATTCTGTTGGAATTATGTATATGTTTGTGGATCTTTAAGGCCTCCTGTACCAGTCAGCTATGGTGTCTCTGAATGAGGGCAATGAATTTCGTAGTTTCAAATAGAATCCTGTAATTTTCTTTTTTCTTTTCTGAGTAAGTGTTCCTCCACAACCAATTTGTATGTTTGGCCTAATTTGCAGTTTCTTTCATGTTCCTTTAGCTTTGTTCCCATGGATCTTCTGGTGGTTCCAATGTATACCTTTCCACAAGTGCATGGTAGGTGATATACATCTGCTGCTGATAGTGGATCTATTTTGTCTTCAGCCGACCTGAGGCTTTGTTGCATCATCTTGGTGGGTTTGAAAACCATTTTAATGTTGTGTTTCTCCAAGAGTTTTCCAATTCTGTCTGCGACCCTAAATATATGGTAGATATGTGTATGATACCATCTGAGCCTCTTCCCCGTTCTGAATCGTGAAACTCTTCAGTTTCGTGACTAAAGTTATGCCAACAAAACCTCAGGTCGGCTAAAGACAAAAGAGACCCACTATCAAGCAGCAGGGGTATATTGCATAACTTGCACTTGTGGAAAAGTATGAATCAGAACCATCAAAAGATCCATGGAAACAAGTATGAAGGAGCATGAAATAAACTGTAGGCTAGGCCAAACGGTCAAGTCAGATGTGGTGAAACACGCATTCAGTGAAGGAAGCGGATAATTCCAACAAAAAAGAAGAAGCTGTGAACCTCAACCGAATATTGAATCCCATTCTAAGAAGTTCAAGAATATCACACGTCATGACATCAGCTAGAAGAGGGTCGACGAATGTTATTGACAATTTACATGATTCAAGTACACATATTAACAACTAGACTACCTGATTCCACATAAATAGCCTTTACTAAGCTGTATAATCCAGTCATCGCAATGTCAAGAAGTACAGTTTCCCAAGTAAACCTTCAATATGGGCACTTTGTTTACATAAATATCAACTCAAAAATGTGTGAAACTTTGATATTAAAAAATATCCGTTTGTGTATTTTGGGTGAGATAGCCACTGAAATAAGAATATGGCTGAGAATTTTTGGGGTGATTACACAGGATAACTGATTTCTTGGTTATTTCACTGAAATACACAAAACTGTCTGGCTCTAATTGAAGCTTCTCTAAAACTAATACATTAAAATTTTTTTTTCATTGAAGAGGCTCGTAAATATCATTGATACTATTTTCAGGCCAAGTTGACGAGAAAGATGAATAAAGATGATTTTGACCTCATTCAACAGTTGAGAAGAGATCGTAATGATTTGAGTATTGATTTAGAAGACAGAAGACTCGGATTTGTAAAGAAAAATGTACGAACCAAAGAAAACATTGCTTTGTTTGCAGAGGAACAATTCGCCAGGAAAACAAATTATAATGAAATGGTATGTGAAATGTCTAATTTACAGATTACATCAATTGAAAGTACCAATCAAACAAAAATAAAATTATTGTAGGGTTATTCAGTCATTTTGTTACGTTGTTGTCATTTGTTGTCAATTTTTCTCAATATGGAAAACCAAGTGTCAAGTTTTTCCTTAAATGAAACTTTCTTGATAACCGATTTTGAAAAAATGCATCTCAGAACAGGCAAATTCTAATTGCATGTGTAAGTTTACAACGCTATTTTTCGGAAATTACTTATCAAAAAATGAAACGTCAGGGTATCATTGGAAGCAGAAATGAACGCCAATCAAGATGATTTGCCACTTAACATCCCTTCCAATTTAAGATTCTCAGGGTAGTTCTCCTTGGGGGTTGAATCACTAGGGCCACAAATATTCCTTGAAAGTGTCCCCCTTTACTATAAAATTTACCTGTTTTATCAATTCCTCATATTAGATATATTTATTTGATCATGTTATGTATAAAATACATTTATGACAAGTAAGACAAGTCTATAAAATAAACAGTAAAAATTTATAACAAGTTCACAGGGTATATTAACATATTCAAATTAAGTTGGAGGTTCGGAGAGCATCTTCCTTGCTACGCACATGTTCTAAATATTCTGAAGTGGAATAAAAACAGTTTTTTTAAATATTTTTTTATAACTTTTTTGAAACTAAACATATTCATATTTTTAATATTGGCATGAAGTGCATTATACAATTTAAAATCAATGAGTTTTTTTGGTGATTTCATCAGTCTGAAACGTTGAGGTCTAATAAAATTGCTGTTACGTGTATCATGATCGTGTAAACTGGATTGCTTGGGAAACAAGGGGGCCCTTTTGTGAATATCTAATAGCCTTGAGTAAACATACACAGAAGGCACCGACATAATTTCATGAGTGATGAATGATTCACGCCAAGAATCCCTAAAATCGATTCCAGCAAGAATTCTCAGAGTTTTTTTCTGTAATATATAAATGCATTAGGCATCACTAGAATTTTCCCAAAGTAGAATACTGTAAGAAATGTGAGACTGTATGAGCGAGCAAATACTATTTTCAACGTAGTGAAACTTGTTATTGGTTTCAGCTATCTAAGTAAAAATAAGGCACTCGATAGTTTACTTTTCAAACTTGAAATGTGGCTTGACCAATTTAGCCTATTGTCTAGGGTAAAAACGAATAATTTGACACACTGGAAATCAGGAATTCTGCAGCAGAAGAAGAAAAGTTTGGTAATTCGGGTTCAATTCGTGCATGGCCTACCAAGTTCAGGTTTTGTTCTCTTTAATCGTGACTCCTACTGTGAAAGCCTATGTTCTTAAATTGCATATTAGCTCACCTATAACAGGTGGGCTGGCGTCGCTGCAAATTCATGCACCTCGCTGGTTCCGGCCCTAAATTCCCAATTAAGCTTCTTGTTAAGAATGTCTCTGAAATAGAAAAAGATATATTACTTTATAATCGCTAACAAAATATTAATTTTCGACTTGTGGGAAAATGCAGACGCAGTTATAAAAGTGTCAGTGTTGAAGAACCTCGTTTTTAGGAACAACAACAGTCAACTACTGAATGAAGAATATGAGTGATGACAAAATTATTATTGTCCGAAAATATTTTGTCCACATCATCGACAAAGTGTTGAAAGTTCAGATTTGTCGCAATTCAGTGTATATTTTTCCAGAGGTGGCATAAACGTTCAGATGATTGAATAATAATGGATAATGGATAAATTGACAAATAATTGAAATATAACAGTTGAAATGTGTAATTTTGCTACAGTAAAAATCCTTGCGGACTCGTACAGACTTAAAGTATTATTTCATTGTGGAGAATATTACCTGAAAAGTAGAAAACAATCCATGGTGAAGAAAGCTTTTTTTTCTCATGCAACTATTTCCATAACGAAAAAATCAGTTATCAACTTTTTTGTATACTTTAAAATTCTCTACAGAAAAGTTTCTCCATTTTCAGGCAGAAGCCACTGATTTTCCAAAATGTGATATCAAAATTGTAGTACTCATATGTTATATAAAAATTAAAATAATTCTGGAACTGTGGGCTATTACCTCTATTAGTTACCGTGAAATTATTTAGGAATAAGTTTAGTGGAAATAACTGTTCTTAAAACAAAATGGTATAAACCTCTGAAGAAGCTATCCACTAGCGCCAGCGAAACGTCAGGAAGAAATTCTTACAATCGACGCCCTTCAAACCCGAGAAATAGTGGCACTGTGACAAAATGTGACTCTTTTTTCATAATATAGTTATATTCCATAATACTTTTTTGCAACGTCAGTATAGATTCATAAGTTAGCACGTACATCTCCGCTGTGGGGAGAATATCAATGATAAACAGGGCTCCCAAAGGCGAGTTTTGTATTTAGTTTTTCTCTACAACTTTCAATGCAAGGTAACTAGTTGAACCCAAAACTAAAGCATTCGCGATCCAACAGAAGACAAGGCAAGTCTCATTAGCCTTGAAGGAGGAGTATGAGTAAGGAAGACAATGATCTCCCCACTAGAAGATGCCATCTATAGGATTGGCAGAACGTTCAATCAACATATAAGATAAAGGTGGCTCCAAAAGACGGTAGACACTTAGCGCCGAACGACATTCGTCTTTTGTTATTCTCCAAAAAGCTAAAGCTACAGTAAAAGCTCAAATTTGCTCGAAAATTTGAGTTTACTTCTCCACGATTGAATCAAGGTCGTTCATTAACATGCGATATTTCAGGATTATTGCTAATGAACCGTTGATTTGACAGTAATTACATATTCAACTTCAGATTGTTACATATTCAACTTTACCTTCAGATTGTTACTTCTTTCAAATCGATAAAATGCGGGGTAGTTTGAACAATCTAGTGATAGTTATATCAACGTTCATTATGAATAAATCAATAAATTAATTATTGTTAGTTTCACTGTAATCGACGTTTCGACTATATGACATATGATAAGCATGCAAATGGAATGGCCAGATAAACTACAAACTGAACACCTGTGATTAATTTCACCATTTGAATTTCTGAAAAATACATAAACTAGAGATGCACCTTGAGTTAGCTTTAATCAGAATACACTTATGTAATACTAGGTAGATAAATTGATAGCAATCTCCTAACATCAATAAAAAAAGCTTTTATAAATGCAAATACTCATTACGAGTGATAGATTTTCCAACCAAACGCTGTACAAAAAATGTACAAAAAAATGTTCATTTCTGGAAAGTGGTCTCTATATGTATAAGTAATGAATTCCGGTACGGCTTTTGTGAATTTGCTTTTTTATATCGAAAACAAGTCATTTATCTTTTTATCCGTACGATAAACGTAAGACCAACAGTACAAGAACAAATGACCTCGAACTTTTGCATAAACTAGATCGCGATGGTTTGGAGCTTTGAAAGTCCCATATTAATAACAGAAAACAGGTTGTAAACCCGAAAAGTAAACTATCAGAGAGGGGAGACATATTTTGTGGTGTCCCTCAAGGTTACGCGATAGGCTTCACCCTTTTCCTCTTATACGTACAAACGACTTATCTGATATGACGGTTCAAGAGAGATTCGCTATTTTAGCAAATGATACAGCCTTCTTTGAGATAACATCATCAGGGACTTGGACAGAGTCGTCAAATGGTGTGATTCCAACTCTTTATGTTTTAATATTCAAAAAGCTATTGCGAAAATGTGACACTAAACGATCATAGTATAAATACAACACAATTCAAATTCTTAGGTCTACCCATAGATAATAAATTAACATTTGATCAGAAACATTTAACATAACATTAGCACAAGAATGTTACTTTATGTTAGCAAATGAAACAAATTCAACTAGAGCAAAAGCTTTAATTGCAGCTCATTTGAGATACGAAATAGCTTTTTTGGGATACTCCCGCCAAAATTTTTTTGGAACATAGGGAATTATGAGAGAAGGAATTCTAACGATCACATGAATTTCAATTCTTGAATTTGAGTGCCTTATTCATAAGGAATACATTTCAAACGGGTCTCGAAGATCTTAAAACTACAATCCACGACAAAGAACAAATGAAACATTTGCTTCTTACTGTCCCTAAATCAACTTCAAACAAAAAATTTACTGATTTATGAAAGCAAAAAGCTTTACAATCATATTCCATTGGAATTTAGAACTATCACCTTATATAAAATGTTTAGTAAACCAGTCGTAACGTTAAATAAACATAGTAGAAACTAGACAAAAGTATTTTCTTTATTCTATATTCAACATGAATTTCTACAAAATTAACAAGTCATCAATCGAACAAGTTTAGTAAAATTGTCAACAAGGCGGAAAAAAGCATACCTATCAAAAATTTCACAATGAAGCTCTGCTGTGATGTTTAAATTAGTATTCCTTACCTAATGGATTCAACAGGCTGCTCGGTATTTCCTTTTATGTTTATCTGTTACGCTCGAGTAAATCCCAAAATCCGCTCTTTGACTCCCCTTTTATATGAAATTTCTGTTTATATTCCATAAGTCATTATAATAATACGTCTTTATTCACCATAAAAATACAAATGGAATAGACAAACATGAAATAAGACAGTATATAGGAACAAAAACAGTATATGGTGAATAGGCGGAGTATCAGCCAAGGCTGTTTTTCAAGTCAACCTGGGAGAAAGTATAATTAAATAATATAAACACAAAAAAGAAATCAAGTCGAGTTAATAATATCAAAAAATTAGTTATTGTTTACTTTAGAATATTCATTTTATAAATGCCAAGAACTGGAACGGATAAGAGGCTAAAGAGTTAAGTTAGTCTTCAGTCTTTTTTTAAAAATTTTCAATGGTATATGATCGAAATTTGCAGGGTAGTTGATTATAATATTATACGAGAAGGTGTATTATACGAGAAGCAGCGGGTGAAGATGGAAGATTTATGTTTGGGATGATGAGAACTGAGATGTTTCTTGTAGTAGAGCTGTTAATCGTATAAAATGTTTTTAAGATTCTTCAGTAAGTAATCAGGTTGTCGAGTTTTCAAAACTTTGTGTGTTGGTAAGAAGGTGTAGAGTTCTAAGTTTCTCAACATTTAACCATCCTGATTCTTGCATTGCTGGGGATATATGGTCGTATTTCCATATACCAAACGAGAAACGTAGACAGCTAATCTGAATACGCTGTAGTCGGAGAGCATCCGATTGTTTTAAATCAAGTCCATAAATACTGTCGCAATAGGAAATTTTTGACATAATCAGACTCGTCTAGTTCAATTTTTAAATTTGTGTTGATCAAATCACGATTAGGAAAAAGCTGTCTGAGAACGTTATAAGAAGAATAGTTCAGGAAGATAACATGTTTAGTAAAGCGAAGTTCCAGATCAAACCACAATCCTGAATTTTTTATCTCGTCCACGGAGGGAAGTATTTTGTTTTCGATGCGAACTTGAAAAATATAGTTTGTGAGCTCGCTGTTCTTCTTAGCTCCGAACATCATTATGGCGGATTTGTCAGAATTGTCAGAAGAGCTTGAGCTTATGGGCTGAAGATGGTTTGGATATCGTTATTAATATACGACTGAGCAGATGTAGACTTGCCAGGCGTATATAAGTTGCGTGCTTGAACTGTTATAGATTTTTCTTTTCCACTTTGTCAATTCAGCTGGACAATAAAGTATTCTTGTCTTGTCTATCACTTCAGAGGTTCCAAATTTTACTGAGCAAAAAAAGTTTTTATGATACGATAGGCATTTCTTTCATACAACTACTTTCGAAAATATAATTGAAATAAAAAAATTAACTAACTAACCACTTTACCTTCCACCTTCAATAGAAAACAAACATTGCCGAAATAGTATAGGATAATATTTCCCACTTCACTTTTGTATGATAAACTATGAATGATTTTTGTTTGTTGCTCACCCAGATTTATCACTAATTTATTGGTTATTGAAAGATCTTACACGTTTTCCACTTCTTATAAACATTAACTGGCTTCGTGAAACTTTCATTCGAACTCCGCATATTATCAAACGTGACATACCACTGACAGCTGGAATCGCCATTCAAAAATCTGTAGATCAAATCAACTAAAATGGCTCGAAGTTGGCAATGTTTGTGGTATACCGGTTTAAAAACCAACAAATTTCAATAATAGTGCAAAATGTACACGAGGTTATCTTCTAGAATTCTAAAACGTCGGCATTGCCTAATATAACAGCGGTCTCAAAATAACTAAATATGGGATCACAGTCCATTAAAAAAATGTTATCACATGTATACTCACGCACATGTAGTTTTTTTAAAAACGATATAAACATTGACCATCAACCGAGTAGGCTGCAATCTCAAGATTACAGTTACCATCATTTAATTGTTCTTTCGTCATTCTGGAGGGAAACGAAAAAATCCCCGATCTATCTCGGCGATAATTTGCAGATGGTAAATAATCCCTACTGAAGATACACGGTATTTTATAATTAGAGAGCAAAGGTGGTGACTTAAGAAAAGTTGGGCGATATGGGATATTGAATATATAGGGTGACCAAAAAGAGTCATTAGCAAGAACTGCGTCAAGATCACAAGAAGAGAAAGGACTCGGTCTATCGCAAATCGACGGACATCTAATGAAGACCTTGCAAGTGTATGGGCCAGATATAGAAAGACCAACTAATGTGGCCTAGCCCCAAGGCCTGAAGAAATTCATAGAACAGATTGGAATAATCGATGGGTTAAAGGAAACTTAGATGAAATAAATCCTGAGGCTAGGTCTGCTAAAAGCAATACATTCTGTATTGCTATTACTACAAAAACTGTTTCCAGACGAATGGAAAGCAGTTGAAAAAGGGTGACTTTGTCTGTAGAATCGAGGTTGAAGAAGAATATCAACAAGCTGATATAAACCATCTTTAGGGAAACCGCAAATGGCTGTTGAAAATTACCGCGGTGTGATGACATACGTACAACATATCCACCAAATGAAAAGGAAGAGCAGATCAATAGAGGATAGATGGAAGATTAGTAAAGTACATGCCGCTGAAATCAGAAACGTCCATCGACTCTAGAGTGGAGACGAATCCTACAAACAGAACAATGGAAAAAAGTGAGTTTTAGTATCGTTGAGGTTTAAAATGGATCCTGGTAACAAAAGAACGAGTGTGGAGCACACAAACATAAGGAAAAACAATCTCTTAGCTGGAAGACCGGGTTACTTGGGATGGAGTAACTTCAAAGAGGGGTGGCTTTCCACCCCCATCGCAAGTTCTGGTCGTCGAGTAGAAAAAATGATCCCATACAATGGTAACAATTATCCTAGTTGGTTACATCGAAATCAGTTTAGCTATTACGCATATAACTATTTAAAGAAAGTGGGAGGCAATTTCATGCTTATGGCGAAGCTAAAAAGAGCTGGCACTGGCACAAACCCGACAGCGGTGTGTGCGTGACGTCGTGACGAAAGCTCCATGAATTGAAAACAAAAGAATACTGTACTCGCTAGCGTACATACAAGAACGTTCGAAAATGGTATATATAGTAGAGAGCGTGGAGCTGGTAGAGAGATAAGTTCAAAATGCACATTAGTTTGGAGAAGTGACGAGCAACAGTGAACAAATGAAATACGAGCGGAAAACATAAAGTGTAATTTCAGTGTACAGTTTAAGTTTGAATTAATAAATGAAGTTATTGAATATAAATATGTATACCACGTTGTAGTAAGTGTAACAAAGTTGGTAAATACGGATAGGTTTAACAATATAGAAATATCAATTCGTTACCTTTCGTCAACAAGTAATGTCGCAATAAAGGTGTTCGTTGAAATGCCACAGCTCTCGAGTAACTAGGAATCGCTTTTGAAAAAAATATTAATAGACAATGGAGAAGTTTTCTGTTTTGCAATATAGATTAATTATAAAAATTTAGGTATAATAGAACATTTTACCGACGTATTATCTCTACAAATGAAACAATTATGGGGAGTTGCGCCTGTAAGAATATTTTCGTCCGACGTGTGACGTCATCCGACCTAGACGACGATGTTCATATCCGCTCCATTGTCTTAGTACCTACTTCAAGTTTGGCTGTTACTTGGGCCGTTTTTTCACTCATTTCGATGACTGTAACTAAAAAATACTCTAACAAATAGGTTACAGCGGCGATAGTGGCTAGATAGGATGAGGTGAGCTGCCAGCTGTTCTACACTAAAATATATAAAATTCAATTATCTAGTTCTCATTACGTTTATTGATGAATTTTCGATATTATTCGCTGATTCCACTGTTTTCTTTCATATTTCAAGTTTAATTGGGTTAATCTGACAATAACAACATCGTGATACTTGGACACGTTTCTCTAAAAATACTTTCCGCATTACAGCCTTTATATTTCATAAAATCACCACATAAATTAACTACATCCTGGAATGTTACACTCTATATCAATAAATATAAAAATTGCGCCATTCGAGTACATTCAATACCGAAATATACAGGGTGTTCACTCGCAAAGAAGATGTTACAGATTTCCGTTGTAGTTCAGCCACAATAAAATTATAAAGAAAATACAGAGAAGGAAATACCGACTACGAATCCATTGCGCCTCCTTTGTAAAAAATACCGTATCAGAACCCAGGAGAGTTAAATTTGCATACATTTCCGAACCACAAGGGTGTGGATAACCTACTTCCGTAAATACGTGACATATGTCACATATTTCGTCTTGGTTTAATGAATCACCTTGCCCTTTAATCAAAATTACACACACAAAAATACGTACTGTTGCAAACATTTCGCGATGAAGGCGACAGCATGAGCATTGAGGAGGCGGTTAGCCCCGTCAGCACTACTTCTTTGAGCAGGATTATGTTGAGGATCTTCACTGCACCACAACTAACGCAAAATACGTGTGGGCACCGGATTCTGGACGGCCGATCAATGATGAAAAACAGGCGCGTTAGAAACTACCGCCGTTATCGATCCAATGTAAGGTGGTTTCGCGCGGTTAGTTCCGTGATAAAGTTGTATTTTTGATAAACGAAGTTGTATGGAAAAAATTTTTTCTACCAACATAGAAACAAACAAAATTTGGGGTTAGAGTATTTTATTATTCAACAAACTTTCCTTTCAACTGGATACATTCATTATAGCGAACATGCAAAGCTTCTAGGCTTGGCGCAAAAATTATCTGCAAACCAGAGCTCCACAAGGTATATCACCTCCCAAGGAGGAAAATTCACGCCCCTTGAAACTTTTTTCGGTTGAAAAAAGATAATATAATACAAAAAAACAAAATACTTTCCACATTTCCCATCCCTCGTAAAGTGTAAGAAAATTAATATTTCGAAAATAAATCTCAAATCACCCTTCTCTCCCAACGTACCTAATACAGCCAATACCACGAGAGACATTAAACTACGTATATCCAACAGACAATTAGCAATATATCTATATCTCACATAGGTTAGGTTAGATTGTCGGGGAGCTGGTCGTTGGCTCCTGGCCTGATTCACTGCGACCTTTTCAAATCTATTATGATGCTCCTTGGTTGTTAGACCCACCACTACCCTTATATTACAGTTGTGGTTTAGCAGGTCTTCCGTGAATCTGGGCAGTGGTTTCTATATGAACTCTGTCGTCTGCCTCATTCCTGGGAGCTTATTCCACCAATCTACCGATTGGGCTTGCATCCATGAATTTATGGATGTCATTATACATGCTTTCGCTACCCCGCAGAAGGGTTCTGGGCCGATCATAGCCTTGGATGCGCCTTCATGGCCTCCTCATTCCTCTTGTGAACCTCATGTCCGCGTAGCCAAGCTATAGTGACCCTATTTTGGGTACTTAGCTCCATGAGTGCGCTCAGACAGCTTCCCACCAGTCTTGAGAAAACTTGAAATGAGCTGAGCGCCCGAGGCTGAGTGCGATTCTCGTCTTTGCTCTGCCTCCGTATATACCAGCTCCCAATCCTTGAGTCTTGGGTCACATAGGTTAGGCTTGCAGATCTTTCTCGTTCGTCCAGCAGCAGGATCACGCTATAATCAATCGAGCAGATCCCCTACAGACTAGTTTCGAGGAATTACCTCTCATCAATGCAGGACAGATACCACTCAAACAGAAGTGTGCCTCCCTGGGACTCGATCGACTTCAACGCGGCTCGATTGCAAGTATAAAACCTCCGTCTAAGAGAAACATTCAACTACAAGGAGCCTCATCTCGTTGGGAGAGATGTTTCAAGATTGTATTTGTAAATATTCATTTTCTTATTCGTATATACTCTCCACGATACAGTCTTCAGACTTATTTTGATTTCTCACAGTGGTATCGATGAAAAGTAATTCCCAGTTATTGTTCTAGAAGTATACCCAAGTTTCATCCACACTAACAACATAGCTTTAGGAAGTTTGTGTATTATTCAATCTGAGCACAGATGGAACATGATGCTTCTTCCCTTGCACTCTTCTTTACAAAAATTATACATGTTTCCATTTTGCAGTTTTTTTTCATGTCCAAATCAATACGAACGGGGTTATTCATGTCCAAATCAATATGAACTATATAATGGACGAATTTATAAGAAATATTCAGTACCTCAGATATTTGTTTTAGTCAAATTTTGTCATGAAATGAATCGATCTTTACTGGAGGATCCCAGAGGCAATTAATAATTTTCAGGCAGACAAAGCTTGAGAAAAAAAAAGTTTATATGGAAATTTTAGATGAGCAACCTTTGGACGAGAAAATATTTTTTTACTTCTTAAGTACCATTTCGTGAACTATAGCAACTATTGTAATATTGTAATTGGCCCGTTTATCTTCTTAGAGCCAACATACAAACGTCTAGATTTATTCAATACTTTCAATTTTCAGTTCAATTTATCTTCCATTGACGAATTTTATGACTAAATTTGTGGTAGTTTCTCAAACAATTCCCCATTCCCTTCCTTAAAGGATTTTTTTTTAGCTTTTTGAAGTTGTGGATAATTTCATAATTTCGAAGAGAAAATTCATGACTAAAGCAATAACGGGAAAAGTGTAATGAAGTATTCTCGAATAAATAAAAAAGTTGTTTCTCGTTGACCAAATTGTCAATTGGGCTTTCGAAATTATTTCCGAATTATAACAATTACGGTAAGTCTGCAATGGTTTTGTTCCCTTTCTCAGCAACAACAGCAAGGTGCCACGAGTTTTTCGATATTTCCAGATTTTAGTTCACTGTATAATAGTGTAATAGTATTGATAGGCTATCACTACTACGATTTTTATTTTGAATTAAATTGCATGTGTTTCACCTTATTTTTTTTTCAAAAGTAGCTAAGGTAGCTACACTATTTTGTATTGGAAATGAAAGGGGGGTGTACAATTTATTAGGTAATAAATGCTGCTATATATAGTGTGTAACAACGAAAACTTAACAGAGCCGTTTTTTGAATATGACAAGTAAGATTTTTAAAAAAAGCTCCGACACGTCGATTTCTAATTAAAGGGGGACACCTTTCAGACTAATCACATTTTTTGTAGTACGCACCCCTTCGGAGGGGTGCGTCCGACGACCCTTATTTAGATAGGAAAAGTAGGTCGAGTGGCACCTTATTTTAAAGGTCTTTTGAATACCTTTACAACTCTGTTAAAAGAAAATTTTTGTAACGATTAGTTTTCGAGATAATTTGAAGATTTAGAGGTATTTCTATTGAGTTCAACTCTTTTTAAAATAAATCAAATTGTTTTAAGGTACAATTTACGTTCAAAACTTTCATGAAAAAAATTAATTTTTGCTTTTTATGACAACCTGCTAATACGTGTTCATTTGATTTCGTAAAAAAGTAAGAATTATTTGTTTATTACGAGGATAT
>WOGN01000510.1:0-22939 GCA_015342105.1 Leptinotarsa texana
GGGTTTCAAATCATTTTATATTAGATTAGACAATGGAAGTCCGAACTGATGAAATACACCACAAAACATTGTCAACCACCTTCAAACAAAATTCCGTTTGTGTTTATTTGATATTCCATACAGGAAAGACGCTTTACCGTAGTGTGATGTATAATGTGGGAAACATCCAAACAAAGGAAGAAAGTGATCAATTTCATCATAATATCTTTACAAAGATGAATACATTATGTAGAGAAGTTACTTTCACATACAAACAACTACTTTCATATAAACATTAAATTACATATTGAATGGCGACCGAGAGCAATTCTGGCTCTTTGGCGAACATTGATGATTTGAAATAGGACAATTGTCGCATTGCCTCTTCGTTAGCAATCTGGATAAAGTAACCAATAATTTGGAAATACCTTGAATTGTTTATAATTTCAGACGTTCCATATTTCCCCTCATAAAGGGTAAACATAGAACCCATGTTTACCCCATGGTTACCACATGTTTACCCATGTTCACTCTTATAGGAGCTCAACATGGGTAAACAGTAACAATTAACGAATAAATTGGAAGAGAATTATTTGTATGACATGAATCAATTGAGGGATTAACTTATATATTCATCTAAAATATCATTTAAATGTAAGGAGAATTAGGTGGATAATCTTATGCCGCTTGACATCCAATTCTCTTCACCAAAATTTCGCAGAAGATAGCTGATTGTATTGATATTTCAAACATGCAGAAATAAGTGATATTACCTTCACACAATTGTATCATTAGAAATCCCTTTTTTCGTATGTGATAACTCCTTTGATCCATGACCCTACTGAATTGTTACGAGTTTGTTACTAAACTGACCGTGCTTCAACTTGAAAAAAATTTGTTGTATCTCGAAATTAAATGAACGTAATACAGCTATTTTATGATCCCCCACCTAAGTTGATTTGCCTGGATCTTTCTAAATTGGTTGGATCGTTCAAGAATAATGGATAATTTTCGATTTTGTCTCTCTCATTATATACTGGGTATTTCAACTGAAATCTATTGTCCTGTGAACAAAATCGAAATGAGTTGTACCTAAATTAGCTTGGTTACTATGTATTAAGTATGTTAGGTATGTTGCTGTTACTGATACAGATACGTAGATGATATCTTAGTCTGTTTTCCTGGTACATATAGGCAATTAGGCAAGTTGATTGAATATGTCAATTCCATTCACCCGTCAATAAAATTCACCACTGAGAGGGAAGATAATTCAATAAATTACCTTGACTTAACCATTACGAATAATAACGATAAACATGAATTCCCAAACACACACTTACCAGCATAAAGTTGATGTATTCGATAGTATTCACAGACTATTGAGTATTCGACTATCTGAGAGAATCAACGGTTATGAGATAGATATTATAGACTCCATTCTTTCCAAAAAACTAAAAAAGCAAGCCATGGACATGGTTAACCCATATTCAAGATGCGATAATGTCAGTTATAGGACATTGTCATATTTGGGTGAGCCAATCAATAATATCGCCCGTTTTTTTAAGAAAGAATGCGTGAACGTAGCTTACAGAACGAATAATAGTCAAATTTATTCGAAACAATAAAGACAAAACTTTGGTGCTGGATAGTTCAGTAGTATATAAGCTAACTTGTTGCTCTTGACCCCAACTGTATATTGGCCAAATAGTGAGAACATTTCTCGAAGAATTAAAGAACATAGAAGTAAAGAATATTACTGAAGTTTTTTTCCATCACCAGGTGAAGATGATCACTTGGTGATCGAAACACGTGTCGAGGTGTAAAAATAACGGTTTGGTGTTGGGAAGAAACTCCAGTAATATTCATTACTACACCAAAGGTTCCAAACAGTACAGCATAAGCATAGAAGTAGTTATGTAAATAGAAAGATAAATTCCACATTTACAAACCACCTGTTAGCAGAAGGACATGAGTTCAATCATTAATTCGATGTGTTACATTTAGAAGAAAAGAGTTTGAAACTCTATCTTCTAGAATGTTTAGAAATCAATAGATTCAGGAATCCGGGTAATTCACTGAATGTTCAATTAGAATTGAATAACTCCCTGTTACTAAATATTGTTTTCAAATGTGTAAACTGGGACATAAGCTCAGATAATTTAATTCATTACAAACTAAGGTACTTGAAATATAGGTACTTTAAATTGTAGAATAAGGTATACTTAGCATCGAATATGTAGAATTAGTAAGTGAAGACACGCCCCAAGAAGTCATTGTATGACGAAACACGTGTTGCGTTCTTGTTAAATCGTTTAGTAAAAATCTAACAATGAAGTGTTCTTGAATACGTTACACAAACATGTTATAAACTTGAGAGTAACGAAATTAATGAAACAAAGAAGCACGGAATAGAAATTTTCAATGATCAGGAAAAGAAGTGAAAGAAAAAATCGAAGATTATGGGTATGAAAAAATTGAATAAAAAATAATATGAACAACAAAGAAAAACATACAAACCAATGTATCTGAGCAGATTAGAAATGCATTAGAAAATATAGTATGGTGGAAATGTTATTAACAGTAATAAAAGTCAATAAATAACTTAATGTCAAATGAAGCGTGGTATTGTCAAACTCGGTATATTTCTTTTTGAAAAAACTGGAATTCATGAAATTTTGCAAGAAAGTAAGCATAAATTCTAACCCTGCTGTTACCTAGGATATTGACCTCAAATATGCCTCAAATATTATCATGAAAAGCATGAATCTTTCTATGTAAAGAAAGTAATATAATTGTCCGAATGAGCTTCCAGCCGAAAGCCTTCCTTGGTTGATTGATCGATTCAATTAAAATTCCAATAAGAGCGGCCATTTCATACAATATTTTTTTCACTTCATATTGTTGTCTGAAGCTCTACATAAGCTTGTTTGGTGCAACTATCATTTCACACAAGTCTGTATGCACTTCATCTAACCTCGCTCTCTCCAGGAATATATGAGGAGTAGGTAGGTCCAAAAGGATTTCCATGGCTACTGACGGTGTGGTACTGACAACAGATAGCTGGTCAAACTAATTTTTGTGAACTAGAGGGCTCCGACTGAACCGTTTGCTATGAAGCTTTCGGTCATCAAGCCATTGTTCCATACTTGATCATTGTTCTGACAATAATCACATATATCCAATGGATTCATTACAAATCTACATATATCCACAGGAACAGTCTGACTTTGCATAAAACATTTTGCAAATTACAAATAGGATAACACTGAGGAAAAGTGAAGTTGAATCAACCAGATTCCTATTCTTGATGAAGGAAATCATCACTGTTTTGCTGGAGATTACAGACATATGCTTTCCCTTGGACTAACTGAGAACAACATCCAAACTTCTTTGGAGGATATTGCAGGTTTTCCGTCTCGACGTAGTCTTCGTCAGGATAACAAGCTGGTAGATCTACTTCTGTTATGTCACAGACATCAACACAAACCGTGCAACAGGAGTGATCACAGAAAGGGGGATAGTACCTTACCTTGAGGGCAGCCTCTGGTAACTCCTCAGATCCTAATGACCTCATACTGAAGAGTATGGCATATATGGCAAATATGGCATAGATCCATCCGGAGTCTTTTTCAGCCAGGCCTTATAGACTTTCTGTTTTTCCATTAATCAGGTGTCGCCCACATATGAACGACAACTCTCAGAAGTTGAGAAACTTGTGCGAGCTAAGGACTAACAAGGTCTTACCTTTCAACGTGTGATTACTAACACAGTAGTACTCAAGTAGTACATTGTTGAATGCTCCTGCGATATCGAGAAATACGGCCACTGCAATTTCCTTTTTTTTCGAGGGATCGGGCTGTGTAATGCTGCATTTGTCGAATTGCCAGTATTCTCTGAAGTTTTTCCAATAGGAAAGATGTAAGGTAGTACAGATTCGGGGTCTGGGTCTTAGCGGCGTTCTTAATGTACCACCGTTGCTACCAACCAACTGTGTGGTATATAGTTCCACGCCACACTAGCTCTTTACAATTTTATGAGGATGGGTGAAAGTAATTCCGCGGCGTTTTGAAGTGGAGCTGTAAATATACCATTTTCTTCAGGAGATTCGAAGGACTGGCAAAGTGCCGGTAAAGTGAAAACTTTCTTGGCGATATCCCAAATTGTTTTTTTGTTTGGACGCTTAGCGCCTTCAAAGAGAGAAGGTCTATCATGAAAATTGCTTGGCTATCCCAAAGACCTTCGCTTATTCATGTTTGAAAAAAAATCTGTTTAAAATATGTTTTTCCGTTAACCAGCTCTCGCACCCCTATGAACAACAAGTTCATAGTCAGAAGTCGAAACTTTTGCGAGCTAAGGATTAACGAGGCCTTACCTTTTAACGTGTGATTCCTAACAAAGGTTGGACGATAGCAAGTGAAAATCGATCGTTCAGACTAGGGCTTGAACCACCGACCAACACGGCAGTCAATTCGAGTGAGTCAAAGCACCCACATGAGAGGTTATTTTCCATCAGTTTCTTCACAAATAAAGACGGTCTTTAATACGAACGCATGAAACTGTAGGCAGGTTGATATCTCTCTCCTGGATTTGTGACTGTATAGACCTGCACCAAATGCATTTAATTAACCAAGCAGTAAGCTCAGTTGAATAAATGTATTTCATATTGTGATTTTCATTTGGTGTAAAGAGAATTTCAGGGACTTCAAAATAATTTCTAACTCGACACCCAACGTCCTAAAAATATACTGGGGTTTACCCAAGTTTACTTCAAACAAAAACACAGGTCTGCGATGAAAAAATTGTAGGATATTTCACTTGTGAATTTAACAGTATATTGTGTGCAGAATGCGAAAAAAATATTAAAAATTTTTATCACCTATAGATAAGTCACAAATTTCACCTGTTTTTTTTAGGTTCAATATGGGTACGATGTTTCTGTATTATACAGCCTATATAAACGGTAAATTGAGTCTGAATTATGGAGCTATGGAGTGATGACAGCTACGATCCAGGTACCAATGACCCTGAACTTTTCTTTTAATCAGAGTTGAACGATTTAGTACGAGATCTGGGCCTCCCAAAGAAGTTTCAGGGTCTAGACTTAGAGAAAGACATATGTTAGCCTCCGGTGTTTCATTTTCATGGTACGATTTAGAGAAAGGGAATTTGTCCCTTTTTTACACAAGAGAGTGACCTAGTTTTCTGCAACAATGTACTCGGCGTCATGGAAACGTTCGACACCCAGAGAAATGGAGACTTTTCATCGATTCATCAAAAAGAAGTTTAAAAGCTGTACTTCTTCACAATGGAAACCAATATGCTTCTGTGCCTGTTGGACACCCAGTCCATTTGAAAGAATGCTACGAAAATCTTGAATTTGTTTTTAATAAGCTCAGCTACTCTGATCATAAGTGGACCATATGTGAATGGAATAGCCGTGACAGGAAACAACACTCTGTCAAGCAGGTGTGGCCAATAAGAAAGGGAATTATTCCTGGAGTTGAAAATGTTGAAAAACAGAGTTAAGTGGATCAAATTGGGGCTAGTGAAACAGATTGTGAAAGCATTAGACAAAGAGGAAGATTGTTTTAAGTATCTTTCTGAAACGTTCACTGGTCTATCTGATGCTAAACTAAAAGAAGGAGTATTCGTTAGGCTTGACATAAAAAACTTTCAAAAGATGAAAGCTTTGTCACTAAAATGGAAATGAAAGAAAAAAATGCCTGGAATTCATTCAAACTTGTTATAACAGGCTCTCTTGGAAACAAACCCAAACTACAAAACTTTGGTTGCTGAATTGATACAAAACTACAAAATGTTGGGCTGCAACATGACTGTTGAAGTCCATTTTCTTCACTCACATTTAGACTACTTTCCCGAAAATCTACGGGCTGTAAGTTAGGAACAAGAAGAACGGTTCCATTAAGACATAAAAGAAATGGAACGCAGATACCAATGTCGGTGGAATGTTAACATGATGGCAGACTACTTTCAGATATTAAAAAGGGAAAATTCACAAGAACACAGCCGAAAAAGTACCAAAAGAAGCTTTGACGGAAAAAGAAAACGTTTTTACAAGGACTAATAATCACTTTGCAAACACTTGTGTATCACTATTATGCTTAGTTTAGAAATATAGCATTGTTTTTTGTGCGCGTTTGTCCAAATATTGCCGCAGTTCCCGATAACGGCTCCATTTCATTTTTATTTGAGCACCCTGTAGGCGAAAGAGAATTTTTCAGATTACAGTTACCGATGATTGATTCTCTGAAAGTAATTTATCAAAATGAAAAACTTAACTGAGCCTATATCTAATACTAAGACGGATATTGGATTTCCCCATATACGAGTTGGGATGAGAATTACACATTTCACATCCAATATTTTATCTCTCCAATATATTAGTGTCAACGTGGTCTCCAAACAAAGAACCTTGATCAAACTTACCTTAACTGGAACATATCATTATTAACTATGATTTATAGACTCGACAATAATTTTCATTTGCCGATGGATACAAGATAAAAATCATTCATATCTAATAAAAAAGACTTATTAGAATTGATTGGTGGTCATTAAATAAATATTATTTCACCTGTGGCGATATTTTATTGATCCAGACAAAATTATGGTTCATTATTTAGAGTGCAAGGACAGGTGCATAATTTTGGGATACAATTACTTAAAAGTACTAAGGTTAGTGTGAATATTCGATACCAATATGATCGTTGAATGGATATCGATTAATTCTGTACAGGTCGTGAAAAAATGTTAATCTTTCAACCCAGATAGAATGTTTGCTTCGAAAGGCCTTCATAGTACACAACATCATATATCATATATCGAAACAACAATTATAATAAAAATACACGGGAGGTAACTTCATTGAAAAACTCTCTTGGCGGTAAAAATCAGTAAGAACTCCCACCAGAATTGTATGCATAAAGGAAACGTCTGTTTATTTTTTAAATATTCTGCTTCGAGGTGATAACTTTCCATTTTCGGTGTTGTGTAAACATTACATTTTCTACCTCCTTTCCTGGAGGTAGATACAAAATATCAAAATCATACAAAATATAAATGAAAATAAAATGACATTATTAAGCTCATGTGATTCACTTGCATCACCTTTCAATAAATATAATTCATATTATACATGTTATGTGGTTCTGTTATATCAGAAAAAAACCACGTACCATAGATTATAAACAACCTTGCAATGTAAACATTCATGGACATTATCTGAAATTAAACTCAACTGCGCCGTTAAATAAGGTTATTTTTAATTTTTCATAACTTGCATCTTCAAATAATATTTGTTCATATTCTATTTGTGAAATCATGAGATATATTTTCACCAAATATTTCAAGTATATAAAAACATATATAACATCCCAAAACAAACGTCTTTCAGATGACGATCATGAATAAATGATTCGTTTTATAAAAATTAAAATAATTGACCTCATTGCATATTTGCAATAAAGTTTTTAAAATGTATTTGAGGTAACTACCGATGGAAAAATACGTATTCTCGTCCGTTTAAAAAAATTATTTAATGTGATACATATTATGGAGTTCAATATTTCATCAAACATTTCAATCATGAATAAAATGCAAATTTAATATCCCATAACGAACGTCATCACGATGACATACTTGGACATTGGCACTATCGGAGAAAAACGAAGTTGCTATTAGAAATGTGATTGAGGTTCCGATTTCTGTTTATATCTTTGAGTTTGAAGTGTGTACAGAACTGTCCATTCATTATGCTGTGATGAAATCATTTTGGTTGCTATGATTTTTTTACTTGCTGGTGTGATATCCATTTGTTTGTTACCTTGTATATTATTATAACACGGTGACGATTTTCAACATAATTTCAATAACCCTAATGAATTGTGAATATTTTTTTCATAGTATGTTTTTTTCATAATATCCCAATTACAAAAAAATTTGGACAAGTTCAAAGAGACAGTTCTTTGAGAAACACAAATAACTCGATATGATGTAAGAACATTATTTGGTTTTTTCTATAACTTGAAAATATTATTAACTTTTGTTTTGTTGTGTGTTTTGTTGTGTTACAATTAACCGCAATTTTCACAAATAGTAATGGAGTTTGTAGTTTACCATGAATGGATTGGAAACATTTCCAAAATAAGTAACATCCTCAATTTATAAAAGGAGATAAGGAAAGAAGTCGTTAATTTTCATCTTTGTTTCAGAGATTCCTAAATGCAATGTGATAAGCCCTCAAGACATCAGCCTATCTTTAGCAGACCACACTCGATCTCTAACATCTACAGCAGCTCTCATGGCTTTACAGAGGATAAAGGACGCATCCATGTAAGTAATAGATACCATTTTCCGAACGTTATTCAATAGATACCATTGAAATATTTTTATAATAAGGTAGATTTGACAACGAAACCCTCGATTTAGTGTCTGTCAAGTTGGCAACGACAATTTTCAAACTGAATTTACCTTTCATTCATTAGAAAGTGAGTGAAATATCCAATTCCAATCATCAATGTATAATACGTTCTCAAGTATCGGTCAGTTCTATCATATTTTAGCCTAGTCAAGTTCGAGAAATTTATTTTAGTCTAGTCAATAATTCATAGACTTTCTCTTTCAGCCAGAAAAAAAGTGCAGAAACTAAAAAATCCTTGCTAAGAAAGTATTCCGTTTAAAAATTCAGAAGGTGGGCGCGCAATAATATCTGGAAAATCTGTCTTGATCGGAGACCTTATAAGTTCCAGAACTTAACAATTTTTTTTTCCTGAAAGATGATGAACTTCGTCCGTTCCTCTTGTGAGACGACAAAACATTTTTTTAGAATATTCTTCAAAATATCAAACAAGTTCAGTTGTAACACGGCAATTTCTGTTTGAAACAAGTGTCCTATCAAAATGAAAAATTCTGAAGATCTGTTTTGTGAATCCCGGTAATATAAAGAGGAAAAAAGATCAATACTTCCTGATAGAAAAGTGTCTTCTTTTTTAAACACATTGTGCTATAAAGGAAGAGTACCATCTATTCCGTCGAATATACATTCGAAAATCTCTCGAGAGACCGTAATTTATGTTCTGATGTTAGGAAAGTGTTTTCAATAGATTAATTTTACGCCATAGGTTCCAGTACGAACTATCAAGTCGTGTATTTTCATGTTAAACAATTCCAAATTTAAACAATTCTTGAAACCTATCGTCAACGGTACTCGACTTGTAAGCCATCGATAACTACTATGGACTAAGGCAGCTGTATATTTTCTTGATGAAAAACCCTGCAAACGAAACACCCTTATAAACTCACTCAGATGTCTGGAATAGTGACGTGTGTTACATTAAGTTCAGTATGTTCCTGATGAATTGTCTTTTCTAGCAGCCGAATACACCGCTGATGAGAATTTTTTTCAGAAAGTCATGAAAAGCTAGTGTACTTTCAAATAAAAATGTAGTTTTTGCATGTTACAAAATAAATGAATACGTGATGGAATTGGCCGATACTTCATAGAAATCTACAGGGTGAGTCAACAAGATTCGCTCGGTCCCTTGCTATCAGAGGAAACCATTTTTCGAACTGCACAATTTTATTGCAGTCATATCAATAAATACTATATTTTGAAATTAGTTTCTGGCATACTGGGTTATTCAGCCGAGCGTAGCCAACCAAGTTATATTTTTTAAATAGAACACTCAGTATATGAATAAGTCATTCGATTTCATTTCTTTAGCTCTCTCGTCGATCTCTCTAAGCTCTCTCTAGCTCTCTCGTTTTTCCATTGAGGCATTGCCAAGTCATTCCAGGAAAACCCATTTTGCAGACAATATTTTTTTAATTCACCACCCGCATGTTTACAGTAATTGAGTGGATTTTTTTAGGAATAGTTAGTCAACATCAATATGGAAATTTCGATAATCTCAACTTTCGAAAACAATATATAGGGTGCTAGGTAAAACCGGTCAAGTTTCATTCATTTTCAAAAAGATATAATTCAATTTCTACAAAATTTCTACAAAATTAACAAGTCATCAATCGAACAAGAAACATAATTCAATTCTTTCAAATGTAACAACTCTGTATTTTTTCATTTGTATGAAATTTTTCAACATTTCACTATATTTTTTTATCGGAGGTATACTATACGAAAAACTGATATTTTACAAATTATAGAAAATCTTAGTAATTGTTGTAACCACAAAAAGATGAATTTTCTCACGTTCACTTACTCAAATATACATTAGTATTTTCCATTTCATCTGGTGATAGTTATCGGCGGTATCAATGGTAATATATGCGTGAAAAGACAAAGAATATTTTTACTCTACTTTCTTTAAAAACCCAGTTATCCATGACTGACATCAAAAAATGAATCTCGGAATTTGTCAGTAACGCCATGCGTTGAATTGTTGAAGTTTCTTCCGCGTGTAGAATGAATCATTTTCATTATGAATTATGTCTTGGAAGATATGGTGCAAATGGTCTATGCTTTGGAGGAAAGTGACGGAAACTGCCTCCTTGCATCTATGATTTACAAATAGAAATTTCCCGAAAGAAGACATCCATATGGAAGGGTAATTCAGTCTCAAAAACAAGATTTGAAAGAACTGGTAATGTCAATCACGAGAAGTTCGAACGTGTCTACCCTGTAACAAATGAAGAGAATACATTTGAAATTGATCTTCACCTTGTTGAAAATCCCCGTGTCAGTACCCGAGACCTGAGCAGGGAATTAGGATTTTCTCAAACCAGCGTGTCTCGAATGATACGAGCAAGCAAGTTTCATCCTTATCACATGCAACTGATGCAAGAGTTAAGAGGAGGAGATTTTGAAAAATGTATTCAATTATGCCAATAATGGGGCTTAGAAAATGATTTTTTGGATTTCGTGTTATTCTCTGATGAAAGAGCGACTTTTCATAAAAATTGAACTTTAAATCGGCAAAATATCCATTATTATGCAACGGAAAACCCCCATTTTGTTCGTTGCCTGAACCATCAACAACGTTGGTCACTGAATGTTTGGAGTTCAATTCTCGGAAAAAGAGTTATCGGTCCGATTTTTTTGTTGGGCATCTCACTGGAAGAAAATATGTGAGATTTCTTCGACATGAGTTTTCAAATGTATTGGCCGGGTTCCATATTGAACAGAAATACCTCCACAATCATTTCAATCAAAAATGGGTAGGTAGGAGTTGGCCCTAGAATGTGGCTACACCACATTTTAAAACTGAGGCACAGAAATACCTCCACAATCATTTTAATCAAAAATGGGTAGGTAGGGGTTGACCTGTGGCGTGGCCACTCAGGTTACCTGACCTGACCAAAATGAATTTTCCATAGGGTTATATCGAATAGATTATCCACCAAACTCTTCCAACGACTGTAGAAGACATGAAAAGGAGAATCATTAGAGCTTTCAGGGAAATCCTAGAGGATATGCTTAAATGTGTAGAAAATTCGAAAAAAAAAGACTGACATTATGTGTTGCAGAAAATGGCCGCCATTTTGAACATCTTTTGAATTTCTGTATTCAAAAAAAATGTAGGCGTTATTGTTCATATGGAAAAAATCATGAGTACGTGAACGTAAATAAATGAATTTTTTATGGTTACAACAATTAATAAAACTGGGTAAGTATGATTTGTAAAATATCTGTTTTTTCGTATAGTATACCTCTGATAAAAAATGTAGTGAAATTTTTAAACATTTCGAACAAATTTAAAAAATAGTTATATTTGAAAATGTTGAATTATGTCTCTTTGAAAATGAATGAAACTTGACCGGTTTCACCGAGCACCCTATATATTGTTTCCGGAAGTTGAGGTTCCCGAAATTATTATAGTGATGTTGACTAACTATTCCTAAAAAATCCACTTAATTGCTGTAGACATGCGGGTGGCGAATTAAAAAAATATTGTCTGCAAAATTTATTAAATAACTAAAGAAATATGGAATCGAATGACATATCCATATAAATATAACGTTGGTTGGCCACGCTCAGTTGCATCACGCATAGTGTGCGAGAAAGATAGTATCTATTGATATAAGTACGAAAAAAAATGAGCAATTCGAAAAGTTGTTTACACTGATATTAATGTACCGAGGGAATCTTGTTCCCTCACGTATTCAAGTAAAACTTTATTTTGAGATTTTCACTAAAAAGTTCATTGAACTACTAAAAGTATTCCACACCTAGATGCGGGATACCTTGTTATGTTTAACTTGGGTCCTGATTTGTCGTGTCTCTGTTGCTGGGTGAAACCTGAAACGACAGAACATGTTATTGAAAGATGTATAGATAGCGATAAGATTGGATGGCGAAAATGGAAAGAACGCATGGAATGAAATAGCGAAAGCACACTGAGATAAGTGAAAGAAAGGAAAAATTAATGCATTCGTTTGTGAATGAATGGGCAGAGAATGTCCTCCAACACCACAATGTATTTATCTCCACCCATAGAAAAATTAAATCTCTTTTCATTATATTATTGTGGGTCATAAACTATATCTTCAAATTTCATTATGGTACCTGGAACAAGTGGATACGTCACTTCTTTCAAACTGAAGTTGACGTGTTTCAACTGAACTTGTTCCGGTTTTCTTCAGTTAGGAATATCCTAAAGAGATGGTTTTACAAGAAAAGAGGTTGAAAAATATTTTTTTTAGTTCTTAACTCTCAACATGCTTTAGAACCTACAAGGTCTGCGACCAAGACTAACTTCCCTGATCATTTGAGATTATTATTAGGCACCCATCTTCTGTAGTTTTCAACGAAGTAATTTTGTAGCTAGGCTTCATCAAGTTCCTGATATAATAGTAAGAGTAAATAAACTTTTTACATTCATTCTTTTCAAAGTTACTGGTCAAAAAACATAAACGAAAGTTGTTTCTGTACAAATGCCATCAAAGTCTTGAAGTCCAACAATTCATATTAGTATTCATAGATCCATCAAATCGACATATTGATATTTGTACATATTTTAAAAATAAAATTGTTGGCAGAACTATCAATACTATAGTTATGTATATATTGAACGGAACTGAAAACAAACCTTCATTTTAATTACAGTTATAATGTTAGCTTCAAATCATTTACACACAAAGAAAAAGCTACAATCCAGAAGTCAAAATGTAATTTCCCAAGTATTCAAAATCATCGGATCTGTTTAAATCTGCTAAAGTTGACTATAGTCAGGTAGTTGATAGGTATGAAGTGGATAATGATGATGACGTAGTGTTATTTCAAATCGTTGGGCGTAGCGTAACCTGAGTAAATTTGTTAATCTATGCCCAGCGATTTTATTATTTTTTATTTGATCAATGCCGTAGATTTCTGAGGAGATTGGTTTATTGACTGCTACCTAGAACCTTTCGAATTATTCTTTATTCTTCAGCACATGTTTTAGATCATTATAACCTTTTTTCAATAAAACCGTTTAATATGAAAAGTTTAATTACTTATTATATTTTCAAGTTTTCAGTTTCTGATTTTGTTACTCAATTCTTCTCATTTTGTTTAGTTCCTTTAGTGCCTCAGTATTACAAGGTAATATGTAATCCGCCATTTTGTAGCTGCGGCCATCTTAAATTTGCATCTTTTTCAAAGTGTACTACTATTCTACAAGTAAAACCTCTTCATTTGAAACCCATATTGAGATAGTTGTGAAACGATATGTAACTCGGCATTTTGTAGCTGCGGTCATCTTGGATTTATAATAATACATAATTTATTGAATAGCATTGTATTAAATGTGTTTACCAAATTTCAGATCAATCTATGAACAGGAAGGGGGTCAAACTTCAAATACTAAATTCAACCAAAACAAATAAACAAATAAATAAACAAACAGAAAAATTGTTAAATCGCATGTAGTACTGATAAATCCTTATGTTATCCTTTAGGTCATCCACAACCACCAAGACGATGAAAAAAAAACATACGTCATACGTGTAGTTACATGTCAAAACCGGATATATGGTAATAAGTCTCATTTCGTAGTTTTGAAAACGAGCGTAAATGTGCGTATTTTATATTTTTTCCTAATTACCAAAGCGTCGTTTTAAGTGTTGATGAAAGTATTTTCATTGAAATGGTTTTCTCCAAGGAAACATTAAAAACTTTATATTCCAGATCAATAAGAAGAACTTCCATCCATGACTCCGTGCCAAGTAAATCTACCACTATCAACAACAACAACATTTACGAAGATAGCAGGACTCCCGAAGTAACGATACGAAGAAGAAAAATTCACAGATGTGATGTTGCCGGCTGTCATAAAGTGTATACTAAAAGTTCGCATCTAAAAGCACATAAAAGAACCCACACAGGTATATTTATTCTATTGTTTCTGTCAGTTATATTATATAATGTTTTTGTGCCAGTTATAACCCGAAGAGGATTGTGGATACTAACAATCGAAACGTCGTGACATAACTTGGTTTACTAAACAAAAGAAGTTAGATAGGCCAACAATATAATATTTTACTGTTTAATTTTTAAAAAAATTAATCAACTTTTGAATTTTCATATCATTATTGAAATTATTATGTGATAATGATTGAAATTATCATACCAAAGTGATGAATGACCTCTTAATAGGATCTTGAAATGCTTCATTTGTCATTGTAACAATTGATTTGGAATTGTTTTATAATATTATCTTACTTTGTTTATATGGTCAGCATGAAAACTCATTAGAAATTAATGTCGTTTAGCTTCCTGGGATTGTCTCGTTACCCATGATTCACCCTGAAAAAAATAATTTCATAAAGAAACAGAATTTTTTTATTGGACTTATCTCTGATACAACCTGTATATAGCCACGGTACTTTAAAATATGTTCATACTGCTCTTTATACCAGTGATGCTCCGGAGAGTTTGTTGATTTCATGGATTAACGTCACTGTTTTTAAACCCTGACCTTTCTATTTTCAATTCGAGCTATCCACCTCAATTTGAAAAAGAATCAATACATCAGTTACAACCACATCTATTATCCTAGAAGCCGGTTGTTCCTAAGCCTGTGTGATATCGAAAACCACTATTAGTGGTAAGAATCAACCACAGAAATAACACTCAAAGTGATCGACTAGGAAATGTCGGGACTGTGTGATAAATTATTACCAAGACCTCGAACATGTTTTGTGAAATTATAAGTGATTCGATTTTTATTCAAATAAGTCTTGTTTCGAATGTCTATGTAGAAACACCAATAGACTTTAATTGATTTACAAATTTTCCTAATGAATCCATTAAAATATCATGTTTTGTCATTAATTTTATACAAAGTGTGTCAGACGCAGCACGACTGAAAATTCCAAAAGTTGAACCAGATTCGCTCATACTGATATCCTAAAAAAGTTATGATAAAACAGCAGAAATTTAAAACAGAAATTGCGTCCAGATGGACGATGTTGACGGATGACAATATATAGTTGTCATATTATCACAGTTGCTACAGAACAGTCTTTTGCAGCAAAAATAGTACAAAGAAGTTAACATTGATAAACGTAAAAAATATCACTTTACTATTGAACGAAATTCATTTTTCTGGCAGAAGTCACATTTATATTTTTCAAGTTATTACCCTTCAATACCTTTATATTTGTATAAAGAAAACTGCGAATTGAAAACTTGAATCAAAAGAAAAAACGCCTCTGAACTATAGCGAAGACATTTGAAAATGAAACGAACCCAAGCAGCAAAAACTGTAGGATTCCTTCAATATTTTCCAATTCTGATATTCAAAATTATTAACTACGTCAAGTTACTGATACATAGAATATTTTTCTTTGAGAATAATACTTTGAATTTAAAACTAACATACAGGGTTTGGTAATCGAAAACTTGACATGGAGGTTTTGGATACTAATCTTGCAAATCTTCAAAACCGCTCAGACAGATTGATTTTTATTGGGAGGGGGACAGTTTTTCCCCATTTACAGCGTCGTCACTTCAACCCAGGAGCAAAGGGGTGAACAACACTTGGAATTTCAGTGGGGAACTGGGGGGCGAGTCGCATATCATTTAAAAGATCTTGGAATTCTCTAAACAACGGTGTACATTTTTTTTAATTTGGACGAACCATATTAAATTTAGAGTTCAAGTTACTTACTTTATTCTCATGTTAGCATATGCTCAAAAAGGGCTTATGCACCAACTCCAGCTTCCATGCAGTAATAGAGAAAACGTTCTCGAACATTACGGAGCATTTCTGGAGTGATTTGGCGACATTCATTTGTGATTCGTTGGCGTAAATCTTCGAAGAGTACAGTAAATCCTGCTTTTCAAATGACCTCACAGAAAGAAATTTAACGGCGAAAGGTCTGCTGATCGTGGTGGCCATTCGATAGTGCCCCAGAAGCTCCAGATACATTTGTCCGGTTAAATTGCCTTCTAAAAACAATGGGCCAACAATACGGTCACCAAAAATTCCAGCCCATACATTTAATTTTTGTGGACGTTGAGGATGCACTTCATGAAAAATATGAGGATTTGAATCAGCCAAATAACGACAATTAAGGCGATTAACTGTGCCATTTAGAAAAAAAGAGCTGAAGCAAATGAAGAAAACAAAATGTGGATTTTCCACCGCTCGTTCACTAACCAACTCGCAAAATTGCAAGCGTCGCGGCGTCGATCGAAATCATCTTCATTCAATTCTTGCGTTAATTTAATCTTGTAAGGATACATTTTGTGGGTTTTTAAAATACGCCGAATGCAATTCGTGACACCCCGGAAACAAATGCTAACTTTATTGTGTTCAAAGTATGGTCAACCTCAACATGGATCAAAATTGCCACTTGTGTCGCCTCATTTGTTACTGATGGTTCGATTTGCCGTTTTTAATTGCTACAGATCCAGTTGCGCGAAATTTTGCAATTAAATCGAAAACATACTGTCGCGACACATTCTTCCCATGTTGTTGATTGAACAGTTCAGCGGCTCTCGCAGCACAACGTCTATTTCCATAGTACAGTTCAATCAATCCAACCCTCTCTGCAGTTGTGTGAACCACTGTTTCTTTAGCAACATTTTACGGCATGTAGATAACACTTTTAACATAAAAATGAGAAATACATACAGCATCAATTGTAATTGTCCTCTTATCAGAGAAGAGCTAAAAAATTAACAAAAAAGCAGTTGTACGCCACTGAGCAGTGACGTACAACAATTTGTAACTGTTAACAATATTGAAATAGTTAATCATCGGAAAGAAATCTTTTGAATACGTCTAAATTCAGAAAAAATGTAAACCATTGTTTAGAGATTTCCAAGATATTTCAAACGATGTGCGACTGGCCCCCTATTCCCTATCAAAATTCCAAGAGTTGTTCACCCCTCTGCTCCGGGGTTGAAGTGACGATACTGTAAATGGGATAAAAAACTGTTCCCCTACCAATGAAAATCGACATGTCTGAGCGTTTTTTCGGATTTGCAAAATTAGTACCAAAAACCTCCATGTCAAGTTTTGGATGGCCCACCCTGTATTTAGAATATTTCTGACATTTGTCGTTATTGTTAGGGGTCGAAAACAATTAACTTTTCCATCAATTGTAGCGGAATCTCCACACATTTTGAATAGGAAACGCTTATTTATTTTCTTTAAACTATTCCAAATTTTTAGACAACCACGTGAGAGTTTTTTACATAAATACTACTTCTCAGCTGGGTAACAATTTCTAATTATTTTATTCTGTTTCGCTTAGGACTTCTCATCTATACCACAAAGAAAAGGTGTAATTACCGACATAAATGATTTGGGCTCTTATAACGGTTCTGGAGACCTGTGTATCTTGGGATTTATCTTGGAATTGATGACATAAAGATAAGTTTTATGTTTGTATCATCCTCAACATTAATGGCCACGTCCATTTTGATACATTTATTGCTTTCACAAACAATAGTTCAAGCAAAATCCAATTGGACATTACCGTATTTGAAAAGAAATCTACGACTGGAATGTATTCCTCAAAATAAATTATTTTATCATGGCCATGGGTTTCGTTATTTCGTGGAAATGAACAGTTGAAAAAATTTTGAAACTGCTTATGCTGAAGACAGTTCATTTGAGAAAAACTGAACTGATAGGGAAACAAGCTCCACGAGCTCTTTCTGGAAACAGGAAGAAAAGTGGGTGAACATAATTTTGAAAACAATTCAACAAAATTCAAAAATATGTTTCAGGAAAAATGAAACTGAAACTTTGAGTATCAATTGTATATAGAAAATCAGTAGTAGTACCGTTAGAAAATATCGACATTTTTCCGTTATTGACAATTCATTTTATTTATCACTGCTTAGTGTGAACAAAAGGAAATTACTTCATGAAAGAGTTCTTAAACGAGACAAGAATACTTGAATTAGGTTTCATTATTCAGAAAGGCAGTATGAATATATCATAATCACACAACAAATCAAATAATTGTAAAATAAATCATTGACTCCGAAAAAACGATTTTTGCAGAAACAAAGTATGTTTTGAAAATACAACGTTATCTCTATCTGAAGAACGATACTGTTTGGAAATGTATCGAAAATACAGGCAAAAGAAGTAGATGGCAGCCTCAAGAATTGCGATTTTTCAACAATTCACGTACGTTTCATTAATTTTTTTGAAATGTCATTTTCAACTCCATCTATCTCAGGAATCTCAAAACAAAGCGCCAAACATGATGGCGAACGATCGCCTAGGTATAGATCCTCCCAACTGAATTTCTATCGGATTACGATAAGCTCCTTGCCGACCAGTGTCGTACCTATAAATAGTTTTATTCAGGATAGCAAATTGACCATGAGTTTTTTGTAATTTTGTTCATATTTTATTTAGAATTATAGGTAGTAGTAGAGTTCAATAATTGTTTTTTGTAAACTATTCCTACTTTTTTTCTGACTACATCAAATTGTTCAGAAACAGTTATTTTCATATAGGACATAATTAGCCTTGCTATATCGAATCCGAATAAAAGTTCTCACATGTTTATATCCCTCACAAGATAATTTTTTGATTCTATTAATTGTCTATTTGAAATTTTTTACTTTACCATTTTCCTTCATCTCATGAAAAAGTCAACGTGGTTGGTAGAACGGGTCAAGAAGATTATTGCATTTCCAGAGGTTGGGAAAACTACTTGTTTGGAATTCATTTTTCGTCACAGATTCCAATTTCTCCTTTTATCGGAACCTATGAATCAAATCTTTGTTTGGATCACCCCAAATACACTTTTCTTGAAAGTTTTATTTATCCCAATCAACCCCGGATGCGGCATTACTTGAGCAAAAATAGATATTTTTGATCAAAAATCAATTATATATTTTTCAAAGAATTATTCCTTTCAAAGAAAAAAATGAATGAGAAAATCAATCTTGAAAAATAATACTCGAGAAAAATGAATTCTGATCATTGCTATAGCTACCTATCTATTCTATTTAAAATCTGTTTTTCCCTCAATCAGCTATCGCCCCCATAGGAACGACAACTCTCAGGAGTTGAAAAACTTGAGCGAGATAAAGACTAACAATGTCTTATTTTTTAATGTGTGATTCCCAACACGGAATACCTATAATTGTATAATTGTTTTAGTTTCGCCAACTGACGCCATATACGCCTAGGCACCCATGAATATCTAACAAGATAACAAATAAATACTAATACTACACTATACGAAAAATATGATGACAAAAACAGTGGTTATATAGAATCCAATCGATAATCGTTCACAGATTTCCCAAAAACAATACTTTGAAATTCGTAATTTTCTCCTTCAATCGAATATCTCAAGTATCCACAGTTTCCAAAATAAGAATGAACAGCATTTTCAGAAAGAAATGATTATTAAATCATATTGTGTGAAAAGTTTCTGTATTTACAGTAGAAAATGGTGTCGTATATAGAGTATAGTTAAGTTTCGGCTTATATGAAAATACAACTGTTTTTTAAAATACGAAACGTCGCAGAAAAATTCTGCTCACGTTATCGTGTAGTCCTTAAAAAGGGGCCATAGCAAAGTGCTATTTGTTTTACATTTTCTTGTAAAATAAAGCTAGAAGAAAATAAAAACGAAATTATCAAATTTCAGTTTTTCTCGGATATCTGCGAAACTACTTGGAATAATAAAACTTTCTACATGGCATATTATTAGGCACAGAAATGCGCTTCTTCAATTCAATCGACCCCGTGTCACTTGCCATTTTCGATATCCCCATGCTGTTCATTCTTATCTTGGACACAGTGTATATAATATCAGAAATATAAAAAGTAACAATTAATAGTACAATTTCATAATGGAGCATACATTTAAAATGAGTATCATAGTACTTACTCGTAGAAAACTGCGGTGTTATTTTCAGTCACCGTAACTACCTGCACCGAAATTATTTCTGATTCAAAATTTTCACTGAACTGGAAACTTTTTATGTGTGTATGAGGTAGAGTCAACCTCAGCAATTGCAAAATGAATCATAATATTCAGTCGTTTAGATACTAATCCCATGTTTCCCAATACCTGAAATAAATCCAGGGAACTACAGGTAGCAAATTTTATACAACTGATAGGATAAGTAAATACAATAACTTTCGTCTAATTTCTACCAAGATTTCAATTTGTTGGACCTGTTTCGGTTCATTAAGCCATTCTTAAGTAACAAATAAAAATCTTAGTAGAAATTAGACAAAAGTTATTTTTTGTGATGCACTGTTTGGAACCTAGAATATAATAGTGAATATAACTGTAGTTTTGTCCCAACACCAAACCGTGTTTGCCCCAACACCTCGACACGGGTTTCGAATACCAAGTAATCATCTTCAAGAGAAATAATAATCATCTCCGGTTTAATGTTCGTTTTGAAGATGATCATTTGGTGATCGAAACACGTGTCGAGGAGTTGAAATAACGGTTTGGAGTTGGGATAAAACTCCAGTAATATTTTCAAGGTATTTTATGTATTTTTCATTTGAATTATTATTATTTTGAATGAATGATAGGATTCAAAGAGAATCACAAATTTTCCTATATGAGATGAGTTAAGAATATTCCTTTCACTGAAAAATATTGTTATATGGAACGAAAATTATTATTTTGAAACAGTTCAAACATGATTTTGGAGAAATGTCTGTTTCATTTTCAGGGGATGAGTTAGATCATGATTGGGAAGTATTGGAAATAACTTTCAAACTTACTGACTGTAATGGAAAATTGGAAATATAAGCCTTATTTGAAAGATGGATTACAATTTGTGACTTTATGTTCAATTGGTGAATTATCAGCATGTATAATGGAATAATATTCGTATATGTGTCATGAAATCGGCTAAAACTTGATAAAATCCACAATTCTATACTTGTATAGTATACTAGTTTACTGTAGTAGTATAGTGTACGGTTAAACTATTATAATTCACTAGTATACTCATTTATATGTTATAGAATCCACTGAAACTGGATAAAAGCCTTAACGTAGCGTAACATTATACTGATATTCTATACAGGTATAGTATAGTTGTATAGTACAGACACTAGTATAAACTGTATACTACCATAGTATACTGGGATTCTAATATACTATATTAGTATACGAGAATTGTAGTATACCAAACTAGTATACTAGTGTAGTATACTAGGATTCCAACATACTGTACTAGAATAGTATACTACGATTCCAATATACTATACTAGAATGATATATTAGGATTCTGATATACTATACTAGTCCAGTATACTAGGATTTTAGTATACTTTAAGTATAGTTAAGTATACTTCATAGAGCCTAATGAAACTACCAGCAACGTATTGTTTAACAAAGCACGTTCCTTGTTTTTGTAAAACCTTGCAGTGAAAATCTCCTTATGAAGTGTTTCTTGAATACTTCCATGTATGTCGTCACTTATCTGTTTATTCGAGAAACACGATAACAAAATTGTGGGAAAAATTTCTCATAATTAATTCAAAACTATTTTTATATTGGAATTTTCTATGATTAAATGAAGTAACAAATATCTCTTCTGTAGTAATTAGATGTCAAGAAGTGATTCCATTGGCATCGTAGAGGTACCTGGTTAATCATGTATGTATTTGATCCCATGAATATTTTCTAATTTCAGCACATTCAAGAAATATTTTATTAAGAGATTTCCACTCAACAATTTCCACTTGAAAGTTTCAAAAAAAGCAACACGTTTCGCTATACGCTATTTTCAGGCGTATCTACTAGTATAGACCAGTATACTATATTAGTATAGTATATATTGTATAATTGTATAGACTCTATACATTACTGTAATATACTAGTATACTGTACTAGTAACTTTTATACTGTATATATTGTATAGCGATATCGTGTTGCGAAGCTTATAGTGACAATTTCACAATGAAATATTTGTTGAATACATTATGGATATTCATTGGTTTACAGAAATTACACCTGGAGCAAAATTTGTGTTGAATACAGTTGAATCCAGAAACCTCAATGTTCTGTATCTGTATCTGGAGAGTAGAGAGGGTGAGTGTAGGGTCATAGCACTTAGGTCACATGTGACCCATTATACATACTCTGAAGAAGTTGAGATAGATAGATAGATATATCAATATGAAAACTTTACACTTGAATGTTTGTTGCAAATCAGTTAAAATATACATAGAAAAAAAATAGTCACAAGTTAAAAATATTGGATCATAAATTGTGAATAAAATGAAAAATATCACAATAATCAGTTGATTATTTTTTTGTAAAAAAACAAATATTATTCATAAACATGAGCTTCACATATCAGATGAAATAAAATTAAATCTAAATCGGCATAACTGAAGTACTCAAATAATCCTGAGAACTATAAAAACAGTTTTCCAGGACCTCTATTTGAGCACTTTGAACGAATTAGGAAGATGATTGTAAAGATTGATATTCAATGAATTTTTAATAGACCTTGTGAGTTTGTTTCTAGGCTTTATGG
>WOGN01000511.1:0-24194 GCA_015342105.1 Leptinotarsa texana
GCTTGTATGTTACTTTTTTGTAAATTCAGTTTTTGTTTAATAAAATTGTTATTTTCGGTTAACCTTATTAATTTTGTAATTGTTTTTCAGGGTTTTCAAATCAATTTATATTAGATAAGACAATGGAAGTCCGAACTGATGAAATACACCACAAAACATTGTCAACCACCTTCAATTAGTATAAATCTCACTGAAATTGTAAAAAAAATGGCCTACTTATCATCATCATGATCAGACCATGGTGTGGGAATTTATAATTACAAGTACGGCATTAACTCAAAGAGAATTGGTATCTTCGAGCAGAGGCGTGCGCGTTAGCAATATTTTCATTATTTTCAATTATTGTTAAATCACAATTTGATATGTTGAAGCTGAGGTTGTGCTTCATATATGGGATTGGTATCATGTTACATTCAACATTTCACAACCAACTGTTGAGGTCGATAATTTCTATGAACTGCATTGTGAAATAGTGAGAAGTTCTAGTCCATCTGATGATGCTAGTATGTAGTTATAGAAATAGAGTCTCTGTTGTGAAAGTTTATAATTATTATCATCAATACTGATACTATTTCTTAGGAACATTGGCTATGATCATAATAATAAATTGTCTGAACAAGTGACCTGAAGTCTGTTACCGGGTTGAAATATTTTCAATAAAAACCGATATGAAAGTCAAGGAGACCATTTTACTACTAATACTACATAGGGATGAGTAATGCTCGGAGCCTTCTTTAGTTAACATCAAAATCATCGGCTTATTCCAGATACATAAACATCTCGGTTAGTGGTACATTTAAAATTGCATTATGGAAATTAACCATTTTTTGGTTCTAACAAAGTCACCTCCTCTTCCATCTTGAATTCAATTAATGTTCCACTTCGGAAATAACTTAATGAAAAAATTATTTATGAAACTTTTTTTGGGTTAACTGTAATATTGCTTTGTCAAAATATCATTGATAATTGAGAAGATGTAAATACGTATGTTCCCACTGAAATTGATAAAAATAGTTTTGTGTTAATTCCGTCTGATAACATAAATTCAACTAGTGACATCATATTTCAGCAAGGTCAAATTTTTCATAATAGCTGACAGTCCATTCGAGGTAGGGAATTTATACGCACGCCTATGGTTCGAAAAATGACTTGTTCGCCTTGTTGGCGGCGCTCTACCCTTACTTATAATCAAAATTACACATAATTATTGAATTTTTTCGACGAAATCTACCAAATTAGTACTTTGGGCATTTGAAAAGATTCATTTTTTATCATGGATCGTTCTGGTAAAGATGAATTTAATAGGTTCCTGCGTATTTTTTATCGGCCCTATATAATTTTTTTAATCATCTTCGAGGTTCTTGGACTAATCGATATCCCGTGATAATTATCGCCATAATTTTGTTTTTCTACGGACTGGAGGACAACAAAAACTGTTTCGTGTCTCATACACCAACGGGTACACTTTTATATCTGTTGAAAAAATAGGTTTTTCTCTCAACCAACTGTCGTCCCCCTACGAACACAAGAGTCGAAACTTGTGCGAGCTAAGGACTAACGAGGTCCTACTTTTAAAAATGTTATTCCTAGCACGGGTATATTTCGTAGAATATTAGAATAATGAGTGAACAATAGTTTTTAAGTGAATAATAGTAAATATTTTGAAGTTTTCAGTCCTGTCTTCATCAGTTTATCCAGATAATATTGTGTGCGTTTTCTGTATGTATGATATGAAAATGAACGAATATAACGTAGTAAGTAGACTGTTATCTTCGTGTGAAGTTAAATATACTCAAAATCTCACAACTGCATATATAATCTTGTTATTGAATTAAATAATCAGATATATATTATTTGCAAATGTTCACAGTCGATACTATTTTTCTAATATCTGGAATAATATTTTATCTGCTTTCTTTGACTTCGATCAAACATAATTACACCAATAAATCTTAATTATTTTAACAAAACTGAATGGATGGTAAATGCTTTAGAATTCCTTTGTCTGCAGCAATGGGATACATTAAGTATTCCGTTTTTAGAGAGAACAACAATCTATATAATTGATATCTCGAGGCGGTGCAATCAAGATCGATCTAGTGGTTAAATATTCAAGCTGGTGCCGTATCACACGAGCTCTTTTCCCGAACAATATTGGCATCTGAATATTAAAATCAAAATTATATTGTATGCACGCAAATGATGTAGAATTAGGCCCAGTTTACAGTATAACATCTCACAGATTGCAAATCTATTTAGCCTACAGCTCAAATCAAACGATAACTATCGATAATTTGCTGAATTATCCTTTTTCCAAGCAGTTCCTTTATTTATTGTGGGTGATTATTAGAACATCTTGTGGCTGTAAATTTGAATTGTAATTCATGACCACCACTTTATGATATGGTAAATTTTAGTGCTCGTTGGAGTATGAGCTCAAATTTTGTTCAAATCAAATAGCTTGGAATCGTACTCCTAAAGGTAAGAACCCGGTAACCCTTAGCAAGCACCAGTTTTCACCTCTGAGGCTTGTCTTTCGTTAGGAGGTGACATCTGATTGATGATAAAATAGAATTCAACAGATTCAATACGAATTGATTACAATTATGTTGTAAAAATTATTTTGAGATAACTTGTATGTAACTACTTCATCAGTTAGGTTGGATCCCAACACTATCAATGTGTTCTTATCGAGAAATGAAATTAACTTCATTGCCAAACAAAATGATTCGCGAAGTTAAAAACTTCAATGCTTCACAAAGAAGGTTAAATCAGTCATTGGCAGGTATCCTATTGAATCCCGAGAGCAAATATCAGTGTCAAATGATTATACGAAGCTCAATTTTAAATTTTCAGTCCGATTCGGGATGAACCAATTTGAATGCTTTTATCTGTAAATTTTTGAAAGTATTAAGAAAATGACCAATATTTACTGAAAGAATATTCCGAATGTCAACACGTATTCAGTATCCAAATAGATTGCATGTATATGTATATATATATATATAATGCCTATTTTATTTCAGGACACCATCCTGGCGAACATGTGATGCGCCGCGATGCCCACTCTGTCCGCGGCGCCTGAGCAGAGTTTCGGCTGCCGCACCGACCGGCAGGATAGTCATTCCGAAGCCATGAGCCCAGAGCAGGAGGCAAGTCCACCACCTGCCGCCCCGGGCGCCTCTCCACCTCCACCGCCTCCGACGGACCTGTCTTCACCTGTCATGTCACAGCAGGAGAATACTTCGGACGTGGAACAATTTGCTGGCAAGATTGTCTACAATCCTGATGGTTCTGCTTATATTATTGAAGATTCAGAGAGTGACAATGAGGTTCAAGGACCAAATAACTCTCTTCCTGAAATCGTACCACCTCTTCAAGCAGTCTATGTTTCAAGGCTACTCAGGCAGCCTGCCAGGCCAACTGAACTCCCAGCTGTTCACAGTTATCGAGTGGTGGCACTCAGAGATGCTAGACCTCCCAGGCCTGCTTCCGTACCAGTTAAACCCATCCTCATGTGTTTTGTCTGCAAGTTGAGTTTTGGTTTTGCACGGTCTTTCGCAAATCACGCACAATCTGAACACGGTGTAACACTGAAAGATAATGAGAGAGATGTATTGGCGGCGGATTGTTCTGCAATACTGCAGTGTGTAGGTGCCGACAAGAGGCCCATGGTGTCATTGTTGGAACCACTTAGTTCGTTGACTCACGAAAATAACTCAAATCAAATAGTTCCTGTTAATTCTGTACAAAATCGCAACGAAGGACCTTCTCCCTTAACTGATACACCATTATGTTCCTCTTCACGAAATACTCCTGGAAAATCACCTTCGCCACCTTTTGTAACACCTCCTGCCTTCATGACCGGTACTACGATAGGTGTATGCCCCGATCACTTGCAGGGTAGGCCGTCTGGAGTTGAGTGTGCTAGATGTGAGATGATTCTGTCATCTGGTAGACTTGGTCCTGCAGGTTTAGCTAATGTGCATAGTAGGAATTCATGTAAAACGCTTAAATGTCCAAAATGCAATTGGCATTATAAATATCAAGAAACGCTGGAAATTCATATGAAAGAGAAACATCCAGAAGCCGAAACTAGTTGTATTTACTGTATAGCAGGCCAACCCCACCCACGATTAGCTAGAGGAGAGACTTACACCTGTGGGTACAAACCTTATCGTTGCGAAGTTTGTAATTATTCAACGACAACGAAAGGTAATCTCAGTATACACATGCAATCCGATAAACATCTTAACAATATGCAAGAACTCCAAAATGGAGGAGCTCCAAACCAAGAACCACGTCAGGCTTCCCCAAAAGCACCACCATTACACCACTCACCAGTGAGCAGCGGACATAAACCTAAACCCAGTTTCAGATGCGATGTTTGCAACTACGAAACTAATGTTGCGAGAAATCTACGAATCCACATGACATCTGAGAAACACACTCATAATATGCTTGTTTTGCAACAGAATGTTAAACATATGCAAACATTATCGGTTCTACACCACCAACATCCTCAACAGCATATGGATAGTATATATGGAATGTATCCTGGGTTGGGAGAGAAACCTGAAGCGGCTCTTGCAGATATGGCATACAACCAAGCTCTCCTTATACAAATGATGACTGGTGGTCAATTACCTGGTCATGGTGGTCCAGCGGATATGTCGGCTCATTCTGACCTTGGCCTGAACCCCGAAACAATGGAACCTCCACCTGAACCAGCTGATCCTGATCCTGAAAAAACGTATCAATGCTGCGTTTGTAATATTTTTCATACGGATAGTCTAGAAGAGCTCGGAAGACATTTAGCACTTGATCGTACACGACTAAGAGAACAAGAAATTCTCGCCGTCGTGGCTGGTCATTATGTATGTAAACTGTGCACCTATAAGACAAATCTAAAAGCAAACTTCCAACTTCATTGTAAGACTGATAAGCATCTTCAGAGACTGCAACATGTTAATCATGTCAAAGAAGGTGGGCCACGAAACGAGTGGAAACTAAAGTACGCTTCTGCTCCAGGTGGTGTTCAAATTCGTTGCAACGCTTGTGATTATTATACTAATTCGGCACATAAATTGCAACTACATGCAGCTGCGGGTCGTCATGATGCAGGAGTTGCTTTAATGAAACATCTTCAAGAAAGATGCTCTACTATAAGTCAACACCAAACTAAAATGTTTCACTGTTCATTGTGTGGTTTTTCTTCTACGAATAGACTACCTCTTCTACAGCATGTGAGATCTCTCAAACATCTCCACATGGAACAGTTACATCTATTGCAGAGGCGAGCAGAAGGCAAAGAAAACAGTCCAGAAATGGGAGAAGTTTTTCACGTTGTTCCGGGTCCAATGGATCAGCAACCGCAACAAACACCTGGTGAGTATTTTGATCATTTTTTGACATGTTTACAAAATACTGTCTATCAGGTCACAAAATGTTCGTTAACGTCGATTAAACTCAATATTCACTGCGAGAAATTCAAAACCTGAAATTCATATTTCTCTATTTTGAATTCCTTTCAAAGTTTTAAAGTCGGCCTCTAATCAATAATGAGATATAATGACTGGCGAAAACCACAATAGTTATTTTTTCAACACAAAGTTTTCTTGGTAGCTTTGAGAATTGATGATGCAATCAGTATTTATGTTTGATTATATTTGCAATCCAAAATTCCCAATCTTACATCCTACTGAATCACCAAAACATCTCAAGAGTCGTCCAATAATCACGTAATGTTTCTAGTAACGTTTTAACCCCATTCCCCCAAGTGATATGTAGCGAATTTATAGACTACTTCTTCCACCTACCCAAAATTTCGTGTATGTTTTTGGTACAAAATAGGTTACTTACAAATCTTCGGAAAAGTATATTTCAATGCAAATATAATCTGATATAGTTCAAGAAAATCTCGCGCAGTTTTCAGCGCCAATATAACAGACTTACTAGCAACTGGCAAGCCGAGCCGGGCACTTTTCGCGACGGGTGTGGAAATGGTAGCCTGACATTGATTAGTCGAAGTCATGTTTAGCTTTCTCATTTAGAAAACTCAAATACACGTGATATCTCACAACACCCCTTTCTCTCTCTCTTATGATATTTGGTGATATTTTACGAGCCTTTCACACATATTTCGATCCCCACGTGATTATAGGACGATCCCTCAACCTCGACCCTTATACATCTCAATAATCAACTCAAATATCCTAATTTAATTTATTTGACTAGTTATTTCCAATGACAACTCGTCTGCATAGTATTATGAGGATGACTAATGCTTTATTTCACGTTCACTGTTTCTGCTGTAGATCATCTTTGCACTTCGATGCTGGTAAACTAATATGTAGCTTATATTTTGTATTATTTCAGTTAACCAATCACTGTTCGACCAAGCGGCATTATCTATTGATTCATACTTCTTGTCGCTTTCAGTACCCAAGTACGTTTTTGACATCTGATACTCAATCTGTTTTATAATAGTAAAAGTTAGTTTATTATAGAATGAAAATGTATTTATGTATCACATTTTTAGTCGTTTCTTATCTCTCAGGACCTTCATTTTTCAATTATTTTTTTGATTACTTTTAAGATTTGTTTTTACAACTTCCCCAGTTTTTTGGTTTCATCTTTCTCTATGATAACAATTCTTCATCACCCTCATCATTCCATTCATTCCCATCAATTCTTTGTAATACTACTTTGATCTATTTTATTTACAAATAGTATCTTATCTTCTCATAGTTTATCCTTTTCCTCAGTTTCGCGATGAAGTGGGATATTTTTCTTCTTCAAATGATACAAACCAAATGTAAATAATCTCATATACATACTTGAATTTTCTTTCCAGTAAGTAAACAGTATATAACAATAGTAGAAAGAGCAGAATCCAAGCTAGTAAGCCATAGTCGAATGAAACTTGTACCAAAAGTTTCATCTCCCACTGCAGTGATTACTTTCCAGTGGTATATGCGTTGACTGCGAGGACGAAGGTGAAGGTAGTGAATCGAAGTCTCAACAATGACTGACTTTGAGACTGACATTTCGAATTATCCGAGATGCGTCCTCTCAGTCAACGCTTATACTACTGAAGATGTCTGCCGCACTGGGAGACGAAACATTCGGTACTACGAATTCCATTCGACCAGGGTCTACTAGTCCTTATTTTGTTGTCTCTAATCGTGCTAATTTTGATCCATTCAAAAAGAGATTAAAGCATGGAAGTTTTCCACATTCATTTATAAATATGAGGAAGTATGAATCCAAAACATTGTTTTCACAAAAAATAAAGCAGTTTCAAAAATCATGAGTTGATAAAAAACCCTGCCTCACTCCTACTAATTAGTAATAACACTGAATTTCGTAGCTATTTCAATCTTTGAGCTTCACAAAACTTGATACAGTTCAAGAGATATTTTAAGTTGATAAAAAATTCAAGTGTGTGTGTTCCTATGAAGTGAAGTCATTCTTTATGTCCATTTATGAATCATTTATCGAATTGAAAACTATTCCAGTGATGCAAATTTTGTGAGATATTGAAATATCTTCGTACAAAAGATTTACTAGAGCAGTTTTTCTACCTGTTAGAAGTTTATTTAATTTAAATCCATTTTGTTGATTATCGAACAGATCTGCCAGCACATGTGTATCTGAATCAGATATTTCAAAATAGAAACTAGGTGTTATTCGACAGCAGTAAACGTTTCATTTCATCTTATTCTTTGTTCTATTAGACAATGCTTCAAATTAATACTTCAAAACAGTATTCACAGTATACACCTATTGTGTGAATTTCACGTAAATAATAATTATCATTATATGGATGTTCGTGATATGTTCTGACACCCCTGGCATAGCTGCAAGTGCCCTAACATATGTTCGGAAAATAATTGCAGGGATTTTATCGAAAATATTTATACTGTGTAATTAGTAATATTTTTTATGAAATGAAAGCCTGCCGGAAAGGCGTGGTTTTTCGCCTGAGGCTCTGGAATACAAAAGCTGCGACCAAACAATTGTTCTTATTGTCGCAAGGGCCCGGTGTTTTAAACACTAAACATACCCCGGTAATCCCTTTCATTATTGTAACAATATCCTTCTGAATTTCACCTCTGAAACCATTCTTTTATTCTTCAACAGAGCGAAGAGATAGCATCAACTCCGAACTCAGTCAAATCGAAGCAAATAGAGATAATATCAAATCTGAGCCTCGAGAAGAAGGCGAAGAAAACAATATCAATGAAAGTGGAACTCCGCAACATTTGTGTTCCTTTTGCGACTATAGTAGCGATTCAGAAATGAGAATTCAAGCACACATTCTTGCACAGCACGGTACAAATAACACTTCTATGTCTGAAAATATATTCAACTGCCCTCTGTGTCAGGATGCTTTCAAAGACCGATCTAATTTGGAACGCCATGTCATGCAAATTCATTCTGTTAACAGTGAAGGCCTTCAAAGGTTACTTATGCTTGTAGATCAAAGTCATTGGCTTAATCAGGGTTCCAGGACTTCAACACCTAACAATTCCATTAATCAAATACAAGCATCACCAAATCAAATGATTTCACCGACTTCTGTGTCTTCCAAAGAATCCAGCAAGTTTGAAAAAAATGACGTGAGTCATGTTGACGCTGAACCTGATTTAATGTCCCCCGTTAGCGATGATAACACAGAGTTCGAGTCGGAACGCTGCGGTACATGCTTCAAAAGTTTTCGTAATATTGACGAGCTTTGTTATCATCAAACTGAAACTGGCCATTTGGAAATTAAACAAACACCTAGCGGCCCTGGATATGCTTGTTGGAAAAAAGGATGTAATCAGTTTTTCCCGACAGCTCATACACTACAAATGCATTTTAAAGAAATTCACGCGAAAAATTCTGTAGCGAATATGTCTGTTTCAGAGAAACATGTTTACAAATACAGATGTAATCAGTGCTCTCTAGCTTTCAAAACACTAGAAAAGTTACAATTACATTCACAATATCATCTGATTCGAGATGCTACAAAATGTATTTTATGTGGTCGAAGCTTCAGATCACTTGTAGCTCTTCACAAACATGTTGAAAGTGTTCATTCAGAATTAACAGACGAAGAACTCATCGCCTATAAGCAAAGTTTGATGAATAATCCACTATTATTGGCAGGACTACAAGGACAAGTGCTCGACAGTTCAACAAATGATATTCTTAAAAAAGAGTCTTTGCGCAGTGAAGACGAGTCTGGTGAATGTGAGGATAGTAAAGAATTGAACACCAGTCAAGAAGATACAAATCAAAATGACGGCGACAATTCTGATGATAGTATAATTTACAAAGACCAACAATTTCTAGAAGATTACTTGAATAGTCAAGCCATTGCCGAGGATAGTTACAATGATCCGAATAGAAAATATAAATGTCACCGGTGTAAAGTAGCCTTCACGAGACAAAGCTATTTGACCGCTCACAATAAAACCCTTCTACATAGAAAAGGTGAGAAATTAAGCTACCCAATGGAGAAATACTTGGACCCTAATAGGCCATACAAATGCGATGTGTGCAAAGAAAGTTTTACGCAAAAAAACATATTACTTGTTCATTACAATTCAGTCAGTCATTTGCATAAATTGAAAAGAGCCATGCAGGAACAACAGAATAATAATAACAATCCGCCAGTTTCACCAATTTCCGGTAGCAACCAATCTCAAAATTTGACATTAACCCCCAAAAGTACATCATCTGAAGAAGATGAAAAAAAGAAATATCGGTGCAATATTTGTAAAGTAGCATATACACAAGGCAGCACTCTTGATATTCACATGAGAAGTGTATTACATCAAACGAGAGCGAGTAAATTACAAGACTTGGCGATGACCGGTCAAATCGACTTGACCAAACCCCTAATCGAACAGCCCGAAATTATAGCCATGCAGTCTCCCAAACAAACTAGTCCAGCGCCAGGTAGTGGGGACAAACAACCCTCTCCCACCCCGCCATCACCTGGCCTCTCAGGTAGTCAAGGGATGATGAACTGCCCTAAGTGCGGTGCATTATTCGGTTCGCAAGATCAGTTGAGCGCCCATCAGCAGTTGTACTGCATGTATACGTCGCCTATGGCGATTTTTCAAGGATCTCAAGAGCCAGATAAAAGTCCACCTCCCGGTGATTCTCAAGATGGAGCTTTCAGAATAAATGTTCCAAAAAAAACTGGTTCGCATATGTACAAGCACTTATTAGAGAGTTTTGGATTTGACTTAGTGATGCAATATAATGAAAGTCACCAGAGACGACAAAGACAACTGCGCGAGGCTGAAGAAAAATCCGTCAGTGAGGCCCAAAGTCCACCATCTTCAATCCATTTATGTCCAGAAGAGTCAGTCAATGATGCGGCAGCCACCACCGATGGAACAGAATCCAAGGCCGAGGAGGATGTTGAACCCAACCTACCAGAAGTAAGTAAATCTACGTGCCAACATTGCAATAAAGAGTTCTCTAGTGTGTGGGTGTTAAAATCTCACTGTGAAGAAGTTCATAAAGATTTAGTGCCGCTTGAATTCTTAGAAAAATATGCTCAACAGTTCAAAAACGAATACGAAAAGAAAACGGTGGTGGTAACCGCAGCAACCTCATCAACTCTCAACACAGTGCCGACAGTTTCCAGTTCCGGAGAAACCACTTCATCGATGGCGGCAGCGATCACATCCAGTCCAATAGAAAACATCAACGTCACCCCTGAGAAGGAAGATGAATCCAAGGATGCTTTGCATGCCAAGCTGAATCTCCAAAATCCACCTGAAGCCGTTTCCACTGCTCCTTCAACCCCAACGTCATCCACAACTCCAGCCAGTAGTACAGAGTCACTTCCAGCAAATATACAAGCAATGATAGCCCAGAGTATGGCCCAAAATCCTATGGCCCTTGCCCAACAAATGTCAGAAATGCAAGCTGCTTTGAATGTGATGCAATTACAACAGTTGAATTTCAACCCAATGATGCAGATGATGGGTATGGGATTGCCGTTAGGACTAAACGCTTTAGCAGCGATGAATTTGCAACCACCACTTGTACCATTAATGATGCCGCCTCCACCGTATGATCCTATCTCACAATTTGGGCCACAGGATCAGCAGGCCATGCTCGCGAAACAGCAGCAAGCTATGATGCAGCAACAAGCGGTAAGTTTATATTATGTTTTATTTTATATACAGAATGTTTCCTAAGTATTTTGATACAGATATTTTGTATAACATGCTTATTGATATATCAGCCACATGAAATAAATATTAGTCAACTGACTTCACTCGAATTATAATTGCAACATTAGTGACGCTTACTTATAAAATTAATAATGCATCGCAGACACAATTGACAGAAAAATATGAATATTTTTCGGGAACACCATATATTCATACAGTTATTGAGGTAAATCATTATATCTGAAAATTCATCCCTTAAAATCTGACAAAATCCTTATGGATCAATCTGTATAAAAATACTGGTTCTCTTTTTTTTGATTCATTGCACGCCATTGATGTTTAAATATTAATTATAAAGTTGGGACAATTCATATTCTATACAAATTTTATTTCCTTCTCAACACAATTTGGAAAGAATATGGAATGAATTATCTATTCTGCTGCTAGATTGAGATTTTCAATATTTTTAAAATCACGAATTTTTCAAGGTTAGAGTTCACTATTACTGACGTACTTCGGAATATATCCAAACTAATAGATGTAGATGTTTTGCTGAGATCTTATAATGTAAAATGTAAAATTCGTGATATAATCTCCGTTATTAGAATTCAGAAAATTCATCTTAGTTGTCCAATAAGTAAATAACAATAATAATAAACAATAATAAACGAAGTGATGAAAATATGCCCCCTCAAAACACATAAATTGTAAATGAATATAACAATCATTCCAGGCAAAACAAAGGTTGGATTATAGAGTGATTATGGTAGTAAACCGAATTATATCACTACCTGTATAGTCTTTGTTGAAAATCAGGTAAAAGTCTCGATAGTATTATATTTTACAAGGAACAACTGTTCATTTGTAGATAATGCCACTTTTTATCCATGTTCAGCAAAATTCAGGAAAATATCGAAACGTTCTTGGGCAGCAAACAAAATACTCTTGTCTTGCGAATATGTACGACCGAATAAGTAGTGTTACGGATATGGTGAGAGAATAGCCATCACGAAAATATTAAAATTGGTTGAAGCCACTTCCTATGAAGGTTCAAATAACGGTCACTTAGATCTTATTGAAAAATTGCTAAGACTATTAGTCTTACATTCCTTTCAAAATTTTTTTTTCAAACATAGTCTCCCATAACGAGGAATTACCGATTACATGTTAATGATGTTCAAATATTGCATTAATAAATTAAAAATAATTGTTTAGCACTTACGACACATGATTTTAAAATTTGAGAGAACATGTGAATCAAATCCATGCTTTTATTGTTTTTCCATCTAACAATAAATATAACATTCAGTTTCTATTGAATTAGATACTTAAAAATATCCTGAACTTTCATTCATATTCATTTGCGTTTTAATTACCTTATAGCATATGATGGGAGAGCTTTGAATTTCATTCACGGTCATTTACAAGGTTGTCAGTAATCCAACCTTCAATGAAAGTATTTTTATTACATGTTTCTTTTCTGTTTCGGTGCCATTGGTGGTCACTGAACATAAATTTTGTAGATTGGACTAAAGTTAACATTAGCGAAAAAAAAGCAATCAATTGAATATTGAAAACATTCAAATTGCTTGTTAAGTTCTATGGGAATATATCAAAAATATAATACAAATCAAGTATTACTTTCACCACAAAATTCGCATATTATGGTTTGAAAAAAAGAAATCCTACGATTGAAATGAAATAATAATGAACAATGTAGACAGTGGTAATTTTTTTGGCCTGTTTTTTTACACTGGACATATTATCACATAAGTATAATGAAGTATTTTATTCATTATAACAATAATATATAAAATCTCATTAAACAATTACAACTCTACAAATTAACGCGATGTAATCTTTCTATAATTTATATAATAATGAGTGAGTTTATTTCTGATTTCTTGGAAACTATTGATCATTTTTATTGAACGGTTTCTAAGATATTTACACATAACAGATGACTAGTTTTACTTTAAAATAACTTCTCTAGGTTTATTTAATGATAAAATATGAAATGACATTAAAAAATTTGACTATGAATGATTATAAATAAAATCATTTTGAAAGAATAGCATCAACGAAGAATAAAATATTGAGAAAGCAAGTAAAATGAAAATATTTTAATTAGAGTTACAACTGTCAAACTGTTTGTATCCTCCATTGGTTGATTTCTGACTTATTCTGATGATGCGAGTTTACGGATAGGTCAATTCAATGTGCTGAAGCGGTTGTTATGCTTCAATAACCCGGTGTAAGATTGTTATCATTCCAAATAAATTGGTACATTGGTACATTAGTACATTTGATGATGAAGAATGTCTTTATATGCCCTTAAATTACTTTCATAGCTATAAAGGGATACACAAGTTTTGTGCATGTGTCTTTGTAAATTAGAACAAAGAAATTCAGGGACAGAGCACAAAAAAGACATACATCAGAAATATACGGAGCCATCAACACAACGTCCCCATGAAGGTAGCTTCAGCTACGTGCATGATCTGCATCCAAGTGTTGCCCACCTTTCCCCCTACTGATGACGGCCAATAAACCAGAAATACGATTCAGCGAATTGCATTTTTGAGACCTTTGTCCATCTCTTCATTATATCCTGGACTCAGACAGCCAAAATTTGGAATATTCATTCATTTTGTTGAAGCATTTGAAAACATTTTAATTCTTCATCAATAGTTTCTATAATGTAAGATGTTTCATATAAATTATACAATAAATATCTACTAACAATCATGAGATTTAAAGAAATGTTCATCAAGAAATGAAGAGAGTAACAACATTTTTGTAAAAAATAAACTTACTCTGTTGTTACAAATCGTCAAGCTTTCATCTCTAGATAGGGACTGTTTCAGGACGCTCAAAAAAAATATAATACAAAAGAATTGAAAAAAATTGACAATACTTACAAGTTAGCCAGTAAATATTTCAAATCGTTTTTAAAATTTGAGCATTGATGATAATGTTATCAAGTTTTCAAAATATCTGACATTAACTATGTCACATAGAACTAACTAACTTCAGTAACATGAATGACATTGATTTTTTTTTCTCCAAAATTGAGGTAATGAATGATTTTTTCAGCTTGTGTATTATTCAAAATTCTACACGGGTTTTTGTTGATTTGGATCATTTCAAAAGGAAACCTTTTTGCACATGTTTTGTTCTAGATGTAAAATTTTGATATCAAATTTAATTTTGTTTCAAGGACACAATTTTCAGTTGTGCTAGTGCACAAAAATGATTATTCAATAGTATAGGAATATAGGGTCTTTCATCAAGCGCTATCTATGTTTGAATATCATGTGTGTAATATCATCGAAATTCTTTATTCGTTTGAAAACCCATTTTGTGTGGAATATAACATCGTTCAAATGTCTGCCACGGCTTCCCTTGGTGAAGCGCACCCGAAAGTCCAATTCTGAATTTGACCGATGGCATTAGTTATGTTGCCCTTGAGGATCGCTTTGGTTTGTGGCTTATTCGCATTCACCGGCGACTCAAGTCTAACGGAGTCAAATCACACGATCTCGGTGGCCAGTTCACGTCACCTACACGTGGGTTGACCATGCCATGCAATTTAGACCAACAAAAGTTGGTAATCGTCGTGCTCGCCGTTGACAGTGATTGCCTGGCCAACGTAATTTTCAAAGAAATATGGACCGATGGCACCGCCAACCCAAAACCAACACCAAACAGTGACATTTTGGTACGCATTAGACGTTCTTGGATCTTATGCGACGCGTAATCTAGTGCCTCGAATTCTCCTGCAAACTCTCACAAACAGCCGCGATTTTTTCGAAAGATATGTCGTCGACATATGTGTGTTGATCGATTGGACTTAAATTTATCCACCACATTGCGAATAGTTCTCTCGCCAGAACGATTTTTTTTTCTGGAAAACAACGTTTCACTAGCATGTATTTTCTTTATCAACAAATCCATCTGATGAAGATAAAGTTCTACATCGAGTAAAATATGATACAAATCAATAAAAATTCGACCTTTACGAGATATGATATCGAAAATCTGAGTATTGTTTATAGTTATTAACTTGAGATAGATCAATTTAGTTCATTATTGAATTGAAAATGATTCACATACTATATGAATCATAATGAAAAAAAATCACTGTCAATGTCACTGTTGTCATCTGTGTTACAAAAAAAATTTTCAAACTTCAATTATTGAGTGTAACCCAAACAATAAAACTAACAGGGCAAGCTGAATAGAAACGTTTGGAATGCTAGAATTTCCAAAGAGAAGGATAAAGGTAATGAATACAATACATTCTTTCGTAAAGATACGTAGAGCATACGCAGAATTTTCTTTCAGAACTGAAATTGAATACCGTTTCTAAAAAACTATTTTCACATGCACATTGAACAACACGAAAAGTGATACATGAAAATACTTAAGAAAAAATTAATTTCATTCAATACAAACATATCTCCCTCGGGACAAACACCTGTCACGAGTGACTAGCCTATTAGTTTTTTTGTTAACGAAAAAGAAGAATCGGATGTTTTTGTGACATTTGATTATTTGTATTGTATTTTGTCATAAATTCTTCCTTCAGGAATTCTCAAACTTTTCTGTGAATGGGAATATTAATATTGCTTGGAGTGATAAAACAAGAACGCAATCTGAGATATGCAGAATATTTAATGAGAAGTATCCTCACCATCACATTTCCCAGTCTACGGTGAGTAGAACAGAAGAAAAATTTCGTAAATGTGGAACTGTCAAAGATCTCAAAGCTGGGAGATCAAAACTTAACGACGACATGCATTTGGATGTTTACTATCCTTTGCTAGTAGCCGGTGATAATGATGTATGTAAAACTTTTGTATTGAGAATTTTGAAAACACATAAATACCATCAACATAATAATGATGGATAGATGTCAACAGGATCCAATGTTTCCCAAAAATATTCTTTTTTCCGATGAGGCAACGTTTATATTATATGGAACGGTAAACAAGCAAAATTGTCAGTATTGAAGTACGCAAGATTCGTACTGGATGAGGGAAGGTCACACTCAGTATCCTATTAAAGTGAACGTTTGGGCTGGCATACTGAATAACACAATAATTGGACCATATTTTTTTGATGGGACAGTAACTGTGGCCAGTTACTTGTATTTTCTACAGAATGTTTTAATACCTGATTCACGACAAAGTTTTCCTGATCGTGTTGACTCCTCAGATATTGATAGAAATATGATTCCAACAGGATGGACTTACACCACATGCATGCATGCAGTACCAGTATGAGTTTATCTGAATCACGTTTTTCCTCATCGATGGATCGGTAGACGTAGCGAAATTGAACGGCCAGCTCATGTTGCCATCTGATCTGATTTTTTTTCTGTAGGGCAATTCAAAATAAAAAAATTACAAAAGGAAACCAACATATATTGATGACTTGTAATCAAATCATCGCAGAGATGTTGCAAAAGGTTGTTGAAGAATTTCAAATATTTTTTTTCAAGAGATGAACGGTTCCCATTCGAAGCATATGTTTTAGATTGTTATTATTTCAAATATTGTTGAAAGCGTTAAACTTTATTTCGTTCCATGCTATCATTAATTAACTACAAATTAAACAAGTAATTTTTTTTTTGTCACCAACGTCCAATTCATAAAAATATAACATATGGCTCAAAAAAGAATTCAAAACCCTTTTAAACGAGTTATCATACACTGCTTCTTTCCACTTGAAATTTTCATAGGGGTAGCTATAACCTCTAGGGGGTGGATGAGGCAGTTGGATGATTTTATTGAAAAAATGTATTTTCAAATACAAAAAGATTTTTCATTTGAATTCATAATTACGTAAAAATTGAATTTATCCATTACTTAAGGGCCACACTGTATATACTTTTATACACCCTCAGATATTGACCTGCAAAATTGACGAGAGTAAAAGGTTTGGTATTTTTTCGTATATTTCGTATGCACCTCTCCGGAGTGTGTTTGTGGAGTTGCTTACGGACCTTGTTGGCAGTGGTACATCCTACTGAATGAACTGCAGGCAAAGCTTGTGACCAGTTGGAATTAATTTTTGTATGTTCGGGATTTTCAGACGGGTCACTCCGCCTGAAATGACCCACCCGACACTGACGAGGAACTAGTAATCCGAAACCGGTTTGATTGTGGTTATGGTTAGGTGTTGTTTTTTCCGTCGCGTACCTACCACAAAATTGTAGGTCTCACATAGGAGACAAAACAATAACTAACCCAGCTAATGCCGTACAGAAATCTGAAGTAAAACCATCAGGTTTTACTCAATCTCAGTCAAATAATCAATCGTTACTTATTATTTTTATGTTTTATTGTTTCTAATGTTGTCTGAGAAATGGCTTGTGGTAATTATCATAATTATTCTACGGCTCATTGGACAGGTATTATTTAAGTTACATATACTCGGAGGACCAGTATTTGAAATAAATCTGTGCAGTAAAGTCGTAAATTTGTTTTTCATTATAATTTATTTGATTTTTGTAGGCTGTCAGTGCTGCTGCAAACCAGAAGCGTGCGAGAACTAGAATTACCGATGAGCAGTTGAAAATTCTTCGTGCTCACTTTGACATAAACAATTCACCTTCAGAAGAACAGATACATGAAATGGCATCACAAAGTGGATTGCCACCTAAAGTCATAAAACACTGGTTCAGAAATACCTTATTCAAAGAAAGACAGCGAAATAAAGACAGTCCTTACAATTTCAATAATCCTCCATCTACGACACTCAATTTGGAGGAATATGAAAAAACTGGAGAGGCAAAAGTCATGCAACTAAATAGTTCAGGCAGCAGCATCGAAGAAAATAAACAAAAAGAATCGCCGTTGTCTCATCAACGAGAAATTAAAAGTGAATCAAAGGATGACGTTATTGATGATCAACAAAAGTTTAATGATGAAAAACTTCTTGAAACGATCGAGGAAAAACCGAATTTATTCAATTTGCCGCTCAATTTGCAACCACCGCAGAGTCCTGCCACGTCCGTTGCTAGCTCCGACAACCAGAGTGTATCGCAACCAAGCACTCCCAACAATCTTACACTTACATCAATCATTGCATCACAACTTGGTGACACACTTCCTGCTGGTACGGGAACTGTGAATATTAGTGGCATACCAGGACATCATGGACTTACAAGCCCCATGCTGCCACCACCTAAACTCAATCAGCAGAACTTTTCCAGCCCCAATAATCTGCAGAGTATGTTACCTCTCACACCCAATCGATGTCTCAGTCCTAGCAGAGAATACAGTAATCCTGGAAGTCAAGGGTCTGGAGGATCTACCGGAAAAAGAGCTAATCGAACAAGGTTCACTGACTACCAGATTAAAGTGTTGCAGGAATTTTTTGAAAACAATGCTTATCCAAAGGATGATGATTTGGAATATCTGTCGAAACTACTTAACCTCAGTCCTAGAGTAATTGTAGTATGGTTTCAGAATGCACGACAAAAAGCTCGAAAGGTTTACGAAAACCAACCAGCTGCTGAGCCTGCCCCCGGACTTCCCGATGAGCCTGGTGCTAACCGTTTTCAACGAACACCAGGCCTCAACTATCAGTGCAAAAAATGTCTGTTAGTTTTCCAAAGATACTATGAGCTTATCCGACATCAAAAGACACACTGTTTTAAAGAAGAAGATGCAAAACGATCAGCTCAGGCACAAGCTGCTGCCGCACAAATAGCTGCCGTTTTAAGTTCGGAAGATTCAAACTCTAGTACAGTTGAACCGTCTCAACAGCAAATGCCACCTCAACAAAATATACCTCCGCAGTCGAATCCTGCTCATAGTCCTAATCAACCTAATCCTGCTACTACACCTACACCTTGTCAAGGCACTTATCCCCCAACTGCCTCTTCACCATCTGATAACAAGGAAGGTTCTTTTCAGTGTGATAAATGTAACCTTGTTTTTCCAAGATTCGAATTGTGGAGAGAACACCAACTTGTTCATTTAATGAACCCGAATCTTTTCCCTACTTACTCACCTGATTCTCCATTCGGAATTCTGCAGCAACACGCTCAATTTCAACAACTGAATGCTAATTTGGGAGACCTCAATAAACAACAAACTAATGTTCCTCAGCACAATATGCAGCATCCACTTATCAATATGTTAAAAAATGTCACGGGGCAAAAAAGGAAAATGGAAGATTTTGATGGAGAAAGCGATACATCAGATCAACCAAAAGATAAACGTTTGCGAACAACAATTCAACCAGAACAGCTAGATTATTTGTACCAAAAATATCAAGTTGAGAGTAACCCTTCTCGTAAAATGTTGGAAAATATTGCAAGAGAAGTTGGTTTATCGAAAAGAGTGGTACAGGTTTGGTTTCAAAACACTCGTGCCAGAGAAAGGAAAGGACAATTTCGTGCTCATACTCAAGTAATCAACAAACGATGTCCATTCTGCCCTGCTCTATTCAAAGTTAAATCTGCTTTGGAATCTCATATGAGAACTAAGCACGCTGATGAATGTGCCCGAGGAGAAATAAACATTGACGCATTACCTGATGAAGACATAAGTCTCGAATCTGCACCAAGTTTAAGTTCCGTAGGAGATAACAAATTCCAAGCACAGAACCCAAACATGATGCCACCGCTTTTTCCTTCTCTTCATCCAGATATGGAAAGTTCCATCAAGAAATATTACGAGGAGAGTATGAAGAGATATATTAGCGAATTACAAGCCCACACTTCTTCGTCAAATGGCGATAAAAGTGAAATAAAGTGCGAAAAGGGAGAAAGTGGTGAGATTCCTTTAGACCTCTCCAAACCAGTTGATTTATCCAGGCCCGTGAAAGTGACTATGGATCATGAGCGTAATGTTTGTGACTCAGGTCCTCTAACCGATCTCAGTGAACGATCTCTATGCGATGAAAGAAGTGACACTATGTCAGAAACAACTGAGTTTTACGATGACGAAAGCAACCCTACTTCGCCAGCTAGTAGTACGCAAAGCACCACACAAAAACAAATGAATTCAGCAGGGGGGTCGAAACGATATCGTACCCAAATGTCATCTATTCAAGTTAAAGTAATGAAAATAATTTTTCATGATTATAAGACACCAACAATGGCTGAGTGTGAGGGCTTAGGAAGAGAAATCGGATTACCCAAACGAGTTGTGCAAGTGTGGTTTCAGAATGCCCGAGCCAAAGAAAAGAAGGGAAAAGTTCTACACAAAGTTTTAGGTCAAACTGAAAGTGACAATCTCTCCTTGCCTGATGACTGTCGGTTTTGCAATTTCAAGTATTCTCACAAGTATTCTATTCAAGATCACATCTTTACCAAGAGTCACATTGGAAATGTAAGAATGTACCTGGAGAGTCAAAACAAAGAAGTTGGACCTGAGGGAGGGGAATTCACAGTTCCGCCTCTTCCTGGAGCAGCTGCTGGACCTGTTACTGCTGATTCCACAACAAACATTTCCCAAAATTTAAACAACAACACACACATTCAGCTGATGCAGATGGCTGGCATGCAGATGGGAAGTGTTGCCGCCAAGACAGAACAAGAAGAGAACCCGGAGACGCTGTTCCAACAGTTGTATGCACTTGGAAATAATGCCAATTACGGAGTTCAAAACCAGTATGTTCATCATGCAATGTTTGGAGCCAATGGTGAGTAGAGTTTCTTTAATTTCTTACCAAATTTATTTTCATATGTTTCTCATCAGTTAAGATGCTTTCAAGACTATAACAATCACACCTTTTTGCACTATTTTCTACTCAAACAGTGCAAAGTACTTTTTATAACAATTCATATACCCTTAAAAAGTCTATAAATTGGTTGTGTTGGGTGAATAACATTAATTACAGTGTCCGAAACAGTAGAGGAGTGATATTTATAAGTTTCTATACTTGATTCGGTATTTTGATTAGCGGTAGCACAATGAAATATCTATATTGTTTTCAGTTTCTGGTTCATTGAAAAAGAAGTTGCTACCATTGATTATGAAATTGATCATTTTTGTTCAAACATATATAAATGATGAACTTGAAACCATTCGATTGTTAATATATAAAGATATGATCAATGGCACGTTTTTGAGACACCTTAACGTGATTATAAAGTTTTTTGTCTATTAGGTAAAGACTTTATTTTAGTAACGAATTTCTCAATAAATCAATTCGAGATAATGAAATCCATAGCTTTTCAATAACTGGTTTTATATGGGTCTATGGTTTGCCACTTTATTTTAGTAAAGAATTTCTCAATAAATCAATTCGAGATAATGAAATCCATAGCCTTGCAATAACTGGTTTTATATGGGTCTGTGGTTTGCCACTTTCTTCAATGCTATGTCCGAATATTAACTTCTGTATCTATATCAAGACACTCAATGACGGCATTCGGAAGGAGCGGTAATAGTAGTAATATCAATGATAGCCTTTGCGCTCAGAAACGGCCTTAATATTCATTTTCTATGAACATTCGATTTGATTCTACAGCACTGACAAACCTCTGAAGCAAAAGTTGGAGCGGAACATAGAATGGAACGGACCATCCTTCGATAGGATATGCATCATGGGAATGAAAGAAATACCACAAAATCAAAAATACCACCAGCATGCGACTGCAGAAAAAACTGCGACTGCAGAGTTTTTCTCATGTGGCCAATGACATTACAAAGCTCCCAAAGCCATTTCATTGCTGTTGGCATATGAGGTCTCAGCCCATAGCCATTCCCAAGGCTCTAATTTTTTGCGATTGTAAGCTCTCAGCTCACATCCATTAGCATAAAGTTACGAGCGGTAATTTATTATGGTCAGCATTCCAATGATATGGACGTGCACCTTCGCTTTGTGGGATATAATGTACATTTTGTAGGTAAGAGAAATGTTGAATTTTTTTATTCGTTTCTCATCCTCATATTGCTGTATGCCAATATCTAGATTTTGTTTTCGACCCCTACGAGTTCAAATAACAGTGGCTCGCCTGTTGTGAATTTTGAACCAGGAGGAGAAAGAGTAAAACTATGAAATTCTTAGAACTAATAAAACACAGAAAGTATAAAAAAACATCCTAGAAAGTTAGAAAAATCCACGTATATATTGAACTACATCCAGACATTTGAACTTCTGTATCACTATGATGAAAAGAGTTGAAATACCTTGAAATAACTTTCTTTAAAAGAATTTCCAATTCATGACTTCTGTTATCAATTAACTTAAATACAATTCACCACTGAAATTATCACATTCAGTTTAACATTTGCGAATAAAAATAACTACTCAATGCATTTTAATTAAAACGAATTAAAATATTTCAGTCATCACTTATAGTCAGTAGGCATATTTGAAGACTGGCTATAAATCAAATCATCTAAAGGAACAATTTGTTCAGGCCAGTCTCAAATCCCTACACTGTAGGTTAAGCGATACAACTGCCGCAATAGATTTTCAACTATTGGAACACACTTGTACACCGGTTTCGGGCTGTTTGGCCACTCGTCAGTGCAAGGTTGTGTCTATCATCAACATAAAGTAGATGATTCCCGATAATTGAAAATCTAATTCCTTTGGATATAATCCAACGCCCTTGGTGGTATTAGCCAGGGAAGTAATTTTGTTTTTTGATAGGTGTCAGTCCATTAATCTACAGTGTAGGGAGTTTAGAGTGGCCTGAACAAATTGTTCTTTTAGATGATTTGATATTTCTGTCAAATGAGAGAATATAAAAAAAAATAATTCAAAAATTTTATCAATTTACGAAGATGGAAATTAAATGAAAAAAAGCGAGTAGTAAAGTTGAAAATATTAGAGTTTATCTTAAAGAACGACTTCTTAGTCGTTCGTTAGGAGTGGCGACAGATAGTAGACTAAGCTTTTAACACATTTCAATACATTCCAACATTTAGCATATTAATTGATTCTTTTGGGGTTGGGTGGAAGAACAACTGAGAAGCACTTGTGCTAACTAAGTTGAACTTCGTCTTTTGTTTGTGTCAGCAACTAGCTCTGTAATTTATTTATATATTTGTACAGCTACAGTTGGGAAACAATAAAGTTGATTATTATTATTATTATTCTATTACTGAAATCAGTCATGACAATTTCTTTGAAGACAATTAATCAAATTTTCAACTCATTTTTATTTTCTGATTGATTCGGCCCTTACTTGATGAGGATCCATGGTTGATCTCCACAAACTTTATTTGAACTCATTTTCAGATAGTAAGTGATTACCAGAATTATTTTAGGGTTTCACAAATCAATTTTATCGAGTTTTATGTTTTCTTTTTCACATCTATATAAAATGTTCCACTGAATGTGCGACAAGAGTGCATATAAATCAATTTTACAAAACTAAGAATATATTTCCTAGCTGAAAATGAAACCTAACCAAGCTATAGGTAACTATATATAACATATTCAAGAAACACTTTTGTGTTGTTTTCACTGAAAAGTTCACAAAACCGTAACACTCGTTTGTCGATGCGACAGCATCCTTTGGTGTGTGTACACACGATTTTCATCAAATGATGGTCATTTTCATCACAGATATAACATTTTTCAAACAACCTCAAATTGATTATCCGAACTCCAAATCACATGCAAATTTAATAATAATAATAATACTCTGTCAGGAGTTCGGATTCCCTTCTCTGCATGGTATGTGACCATGAAAGAGCAGGAATTGGAGCATTTCTCCTTAGGGCAGCTGCCCGAGCAGCTGAGGAAATCGGTATAGTTTTTGACTCTGAACGAGGTGACCACAACTCTGTCACCGAGGTGGAACCCGTTCAGCAAAAAGCTCAGATAAAAACCGCAGAGATCACCTTACTTCAGCGGAAACACAAGGATATGCCACTGCATGGGGTCTTCTTTAATAACATTGGATACCTTGGCTTATCAATGCGCCTGACGTTTGCTTTTCTCAGGTCGAGTGGGCTGAAGTCGGAAACTGAGGGGTTCATCATGGCTTGCCAGGATGGTGTCTTCAACACCTTAGTCTACCGCAGT
>WOGN01000512.1:0-24189 GCA_015342105.1 Leptinotarsa texana
GCTTTATTAATAAAAATAAAATAAAAAAAACAATAAAAATGAATTGGCGCTCCGGGGCGACTTCATTGATTCCAGTGGCGCATTTGCTTTTTCAGCTGCAGGAAAACCTGTAGCACCACATCATCACCCACAATGTCCTCTCTTTCGTAAAACAAAATGTAGGGTGTCTCCAGAGGCTCCAATAGATTCAATACATCGCCAGAACACTTTTAGTGATACGACTATCGTCAAACTTAAACCAGTCCGTTTCGTCTTTGACCAATGCGTAGTAATGACCAGATTCAACGCTAGAACCACAGTGAACAGTAACTGCATGAAGATTATAATAGTGTTCTGCTAGATTGAAGTGTTTATCTATTTCGAACCTTCGTAAAAGTTTGGTGCTTCCGTCAGAGGTTGAGTCATTTTTGAAGATCATCAGTGTTATTATTAGGTTGACTGGTGCCTATCTATACTTGTTTTCTTGTAATAGTCAGTCAGTTTGTTCCAGAAAATCACATACGTTCCTCCTCTTGTTGTTGATCTAGTTGATTTCAAAGACCCCAGGAAATCGCTTGGTGGGAGAGATGATACATTTTTACGAAACTGCAACTGCATGAACCATTGTTTGAGTTTGGTGAATAAGTAGGAAACATTCTCGTTCTCGTACATCTTTAAATTGCTCGTTCCTTAAATTCTTTGTCATGAACAACACTTATTAAATGCTATTCATGTAGCAAGTTTTCCCTAATCCATTTTTCTTTGCAAGATGTTCAGAAGAACTGTCTACTGATTCGTGATGAAGAACATGTTTCACAAAATCTGTATCAGAACCATTTCTCAAGCTGCAATCGATCCTTCCAAGTGATGAAGACTGTCGTAGAGGGATCTATTAGGCTTTTGATTCATGAAGTATTTTAGCAGCTTCACTTTTTTAAATAAAAATATTGGCGGCCACTTTATGACTGGCAACATGTCATAAGTGTATTTTTCTATCCATAGATTCAGTTAAAATATTTAGTTTGAATAACAACGATATGAACGAAGTTATTTTGTGGCGGGATCCTGTACTGTTCCGAACCAGAAAACTGTACATACCCAAGCAACTTTTGAAGTTTTATAAAACCCAGATAAGACCTTCTTTGGAGTATCGTTCTTATGTATGGAGCTCCGCCCTCAAACATACCCTGAAGCTGCTAGATTCCATCCAGAAAAGAGCCATCCGCCTGAATGAAGACGTGAACATCACTTGCAACTTTGATGGTGGGGAACAACTCAGTACACATCCAACTTCACTGTTTAAGGACTCTTTCATTTGGAGAACGGCGTTTATGTGGAATAAACTTCCTTAGAACGTTTCTTCAAATGGATTTAATCTCCAGCGATACAAATTCAATGTGAATCACTACTTTCGCACAGGCACCGCTCTAAGAGCGCCTTAAGGATTTTTCTGTAGTGCTTCTGGTTTGTTCTTATAAAAACTCCTATTATTTTCAATAAACTACAAAACCAAGCCATGGAACAGGTCTACCCAAATTCAAGATGCGAGAACCTCAATTATAGGACATTTGTCATATTTAGATGAACCAGTCAGTAATATTTTCCGTTTTTTGAAGAAAGAATGCGTAAACATAGCTTACAGAACAAATAGTAGTCCAAGTAAATTTAATAATAATAATAATACTTTATTTTCTCAAAGACATGCTGATACATGGGTAGAATTTGTCACAAAATAAAATTAAAAACTAAGACTAAAACTCTTTGAAGGAATAAAATCCACCATTCAATAGGTACTTCCTAAGACATTGTTTGAATGCTTTCAGTGTTATACACGATTTAATTTCGGGGGGAAGTTTATTGTACAACCTTTGCCCAGTTACAGTGGGTAATCCATATAAAAGATTAGTTCTTGAAAATGGCACATGTAAATCATTCCGCTGTCTTGTATTAACATTGTGAATTTGTTTACTGGTTTTAAAAGAGTTTAAATTACAAAATACAAAAACACTCACTTCAAATATGTATAAACACGGCAAGGTTAAGATTTGATACATTTTAAAAAATTTTCTACAACTAGATGTACGAGAGACGACACCAGCGATACAACGAATCAATTTTTTCTGCGATATGAACACATCATTAAAATAAGTCGATGACCCCCAAAAACATATTCCGTATCTCAGTTGGGATTCGACCTGTGCATAATATAACATTATCAGTTGTTTCTCCGTTAAAACTGATCTCATGTTTCTGACTGGATATCTTACAGAGTTAAGTTTAGAAATTACCGATTCACAGTGTCTCCTCCAGTCAAGACACTCTTCAATGTAAAGGTCCAAAAACTTTACACACGATACATTTGCCAAAACTTTATTATTAACATTTACCTGAATGGTAGGCACTTGTTTTTGTCTTTTGTTGTGAAAGTGTATTGAGTTTTTAGTTTTATTTTGTAACAAATTCTACACATGTATCAGCATGTCTTTAAGAAAATAAAATATTTTTTTTCACTGTAGTGTACGCTGGTCAGGCCCTATCCCCCGAAGCCCCGAAACATTCGGGAGGGCGCGCCAGCATTATCAACCAATGACCACTCCCCACACCGTGGGGTAAGTGATCATTGGGTCCGAGAATCATGTGTCCTATTATCATTATTATAAAAGATTCATGGACATATTCTTATAGCCCACATCAATAGGAGAATGTGGACATATTTCCAATGTGTCTGCGAATAAAGAAGATACAGGCAAAAAAATGATTTGGAATTTTTTGTTTTTCCTGTATATCTCTAGAAATAAAAGAGCTATATTCGATTTTTTCACATCATTGAATAGACTTCTAAAATACGCAACTTTGCCACAATTTAACCGACACTCCATCTCTTATCGTTTACGATATCCCCATGTACAGAAACGAATTTGAATAGCCCTGTATAATGATGCTGTTCATCATTTTTAAAATTTTAATTTTTTGCCTCTTTTCAGCTTTCTACGATATAATGTCGTTAAGCGACTTTCGGGTGTTCCACTTTTCGAGCTTGCTGCACGATCTACCGAAATTATCATGGTTCGAAATCTGTCCTTCTTTGCTTTTTCGCAACCAAAATGATCATTTTATGAATCGGATCATCACGTGTGATGGAGACGATCACATGAGACGTTCAGGACATTGGTTGGACACCCAGACACTTCCCAAAGGCGAAAACCTACAAGAAAAACCATGGTTAATGTATGATGGTCAAGAGCTGGTGAGGAGCTTGTGAAGAAATCGACGAAATGTACCGAAAATTGCGTCAGCAGTGAGCCAATCCTGAAAGATTCTGCCAGAAGCCTAGACATCTTTTTCCCATCCAGGTGTTCAATCTTTGTTTGGCAAAACCTAAAGTGATGCCAATGACAGCTTCTGGTCCGAGGAAGCTGCTTGCAGCACCCTCCTTTGCAATAGAATCAGCAGCCTCATTGCCTTCCAGACCAGTATGGCGAGGAATTCAGACCAAAGAGAATCTGTTGAGTCTTCCTATCGATGAGAGTCATTTTTGGCAATTTGCTACCAATTCAGATGTTGCTCGGTAGGAGCCGAGAGCTTCCACCGCCGGTTGACTGTCCTAGAATATTTTTATTGACTTGAGTATGAGAGTGTATTCTTCCAATCTTTCCGCTTGAAATACAGTCGTATATGTTCCTAGGCAAGTTGATATCTTTGTCCTGGTGCAGGTGTTTTCAGTCGCAGACCCAGGACTTCAGCTGGGCGTCTATCTATCTATAATATCAGAACTATAATAAACTGAAATTCAGAAGATCTTACTTTCTGATCCAGTAGAGCATTCAGTAAAACGAGTTTAACGCCACACAGATATAACTGAATATCAGTCGACAATTAAGAAAAATTTTCAGTTACCTATCTACCAACTTACATTGTGTGATTTTATTCAAAATACAAACCTGTTCTTTGTCTTCATCTGTGGCAATTCTGATCTCGAAGTCAATGGGACTAGTAGGGGTAGATGGGGTTGAGCAAGTGGATGCATTACTGTCAACGGATAACTGGGTCTGCAAAAAATAATTTGTTGAATTTATGACAACTTTTATATTCAATATCATGACATTTAAATTCGAAAACACAAATAATTTCCAATAAAGTCACCTTTATTTAACTCCATTACTGATGAATATTACTGGGGATGTTTCCCAACAACAAACCGTTATGTTAACACCTTGATACGTGTTTCGGTCAAACTGAGTTTGATAGTTCTCTTGAAGATGATCACTTGGTGATCGAAACACGTGTCGAAAATAACGATTTGATGTTGGGAAAAAACTTCAGTATTAATCATTAGTGCACTAAAGGTTCCAAACAGTCATTTTAATGATTTCAGAGATCAAATTGTTATCAAACTACAGGTTCCCATGTCCCATGGAAATGGCAATTCGAAAGGATAGAGCGAAAAACAACTTTTTATTTTGAGGTGTGTGGTTCATATCTTTCACTTATATCATTCTTCAAAAAATGTTTCAGAATTCTGATGATATAACTCATGATGCATTGTGAAAGCTATTTTCCGGATTTTTTGGCCGTGATCTGTGGGTTTTTATGCTTGACGTTTCATCTACTACTGCGGTAGACATTATCAAAGGCGATGCGGTAACGGTCGCAGTGCCCGAGTTGGTGCGTCAGTTGTTGTTTCCGTTCTGAACACGGAAACTACAAGGCTGGTTTGAATCTGGATTCATATTTTTAATTGTGGACGTGGATTGGTTCCTCCTAATTGGATTACTTGACCTTGTTTGTGTACCTGTAAGGACAGGTAGCCATATTTTATTGATGTTCATTGTCTCCTTTTTCTATTGAAATTATCCCTGTGTTTTTTAATTTCTGTTGCCTCTAAATAGAAAAGAGGCAATCCAATCAAAAGAAACCAACCCATGCCACTAATAATAATTTAAAAGCAGACTTTTCCATATTCGTCCTTTTTACCGACACTATTGAAGCTACAGAAAACATATAAGCAGCTGTTTTGTACATTTTTTGAAAGGAACTATTTTCTGCCACAGACATTTTTATAAAATTATACGGAAACATTCTGAATATCCCTGAACATTCCAGGTCATTGTCGAATATTGTAGAATGTTCTGGACCATTGTGGATTGTCGACCTGAAAAAAAATTAGAATGAATAGCTGAAATATCAGTTATATCAAGCAATAAAACGTGAAATGAAAGTAGAATAATACGAATAAAATTGAAAGGGTTATATTTTTGGGAGTGATTAATTTTTGGGAAAGCAAGTTTTTGGAGTAGTAGAAAGCCAAAAACATTCTTTTCCACGAATAAAATAATCATGATGAAAGATGGAACAGATTAAAGAGTACAATAATAAATAATATTTGCAGTAACATCATAGTTCCACTGCTGCACTTCATAAATCTGTCATTTCTTAGCGGAGAGTTTCCTGATCTTTTCAAAATAGTTTGTATAATCCCTATTTTTGAAAAGGGCTGCACGAGTGAAGTAGAAAATTATAGACAAATATTCTTGCTAAGTGCATTTTCAAAAATTATAGAAAAAATTCTCTACTGATGCATTTTAGCATATACTGAAGTGAGCAAAATTAATAGAGACAGCATCCGCACATTTTTTCAAAAATGTATATAAAGAGCTAGATGATGGCAAATATGTTTTAACTCTATTTTTTGAACTATCTAAAGCTTTTGATTCTGTGGACAGGAACATACTTTTCAAAAAATTATATTATATCGGTATAGGAGGATGTCTCTTCAGTTATATCAACTCCTTCATGGAAAATAGAAAACTAATTGTGAAATGTAATGAATTTCAATCGGACATGCATGACGTAACTCTCGGTGTCTCACAAGGCTCTATTTTAGGCCCACTATTATTTTTAATTTATGTTGATGATTTACCAAATCATATTCAATATGGTGCCATCACTTTGTATGCTGACGATACTGGGTGTTACTGAGGAGGAACTTTACCACAAAACTCAGGTAACGCTTGACGAAGTATATGCATGGTGTCAAAGAAATAAACTCATTTTATATCATGAGAAAACGGTTTTTATGAATTACCCGACTGTAATTTTGTTTTATCTGAAACAACAAAGTTCCTTGGCACCTTTATAGACAGCAAGTTAACATAGGAACCACAAATTGACCACCTCTGCAAACTGCTTAGTAAAGCTTATTTTGCTATTTTACAGCTTAAAGACATAAACCAAACAGGGTCTTTTAAGTGTATACTATGTATGCTTTAGCTTATTCATACACGACATAAAAAATTATTGTCGATACCTGGGCATAAAACAGCTGCATTTAACTCTCTATACTATAACTGTATTATTTTATTTGACTATGTTCCTTCGCCCATCAAAGAAATGAAGATATCTTCATTTAAAAATTTATAAGTAGAGTTTATAAGTAGAAATAAATGACCTGTCAAATTGAAAATAGAAGAAATGAGGACTCTAAATTATTTCACCATTATGTAAACTTTTTGTGCATTGTAAATATTTTGTTTTGTCCCTTTTACACCTGATTTTTTGTGAATTTTACAAGTTATATTATACAATCATATTTTTAAAATATTTGTATGTGTAAAAATGTGACGATTCAGTTTTCAATCTGTCTTTTCATCACTTATTTTCATTCTATCGTACTCAATTGACGTGCCAAATGTACACTATTGTATCAACTATTGGTAAGTAAATATTCTAATCTAAAAATGAAAAAAATAATAATGAAAAACTAAATAAAAAGGAATAAATCTGTTTTTCCGTTAACCAACTGTCGCACCCCTACGAACGACAACCCTCAGAAGTCGAAACTTGTGCGAGCTAAGGATCAACGAGGTCTTACCTTTTAACGTGTGATTCCTAACACGTGGATATCAACAGTCGAAACACCGTGAAGAAACTTGGCTTGGAATCTTTTTAAAATTTTTCTGATTTTTTAATTTTTTGATCATTTTCTTGCTCGCGAAATTTGAAAACTTCTCATTTCATGGAACTACCTTTTTGTAACTGGAAAAACAATTGAGTAGTAACGGTACGAAAATTATTATAGTACAAATAATCAATCACATGTCATTATGATTTATTTATAGATTTCCATCATAAGTACCTGTTTGTATGCACACTTTTTTGTATTTTTACATTCACCTGTTTATATAAATATTTCTTAATGAATCAATTAAAAAGAGTCTACATATAATTAATGGAATGAATATATATTTCATTATTACATTCACTTTTATTATTCTTTTATTGTTCAACAGGTAGTTAGTCGCAATAGGCAATACAATTCATCACAAATTATTTCATAAGATTAAAGAATAATCAACGATCTCAGAATTCATACCTTTAGAAACAGTCGATGATGATTCATTCATCGTTTCGAATAATCAAACAATTTTCTTGGAGGTTCCTTATAAAAATGATCGAAAATCACAACAAAGTCAAGTATATACCTGGAACTTATGGGTTTTACTGAACTGAAAAATAAATCCTTTTTTGAAGTGAATGAAATAATTATGAGGAACAAATTACTGAATTTGTACACAAATGATATGGCATTTGAATAAGATTCATATGAGGATTCATAAACTTGTCGATAATAGTTTCGATTGAAAATTTTGCCTAAATATAAATAACAACCTGATGGCATTTTTGAAAGCCGCAAATATGATAGATGAAATTTGATAAACCAACAACCAGTCCGTGGCTAATAACCTAGCAGTTAATGCCGCAAAAAAATTGGTGATTTTTGGCCAATTTTATCTACAAATTCAAATTGCACCAAAGCGCTGCTAATGATTTGACAATGATAGTGTTAGTGAACGTAATATTCGACGATGTTTTGCGAAAATTCGTTCCGGAGATTTAAGCCTGAAAGATGAGCCTTCATTTGAAATGTATTAGAAAGGTCAAAAAACGCAATTTGAACACGATTTAAACAATCGAAAGAAATTTTCACGTTTGGAAGTCTGTCATTTGCATTTGCGCAACCAAAACGATCTTTTTTTTTATTGGATCGCCACGTGTGATGGAAACTGGATCCAGGGCCTTCACCATGGGGGGATGGGGGAAGCCTCCCCCTGATTTTTCGACTTGAGAAAAAGTTGGAAAAGAGTTGGGAAGTGAAGATAGAAAAAAATAGTAAAAAAATTAATAAGAATGAAAAAAATTAAAATGAGAGAAAAGAAAGGGAGAGAAAATAAGAAAAGGGAAAGAACTAGGACAAATTTTGGATTTCCCAACATGCATGAATTGGAGATCCCATACTTTGAAATTCTGAGTTATTTGAAAACTTCAAAAAAGTTTAATTTCTCCCAAGTAAGAGAACAGACCTGAACAGTCCACAAATTTTGAAGTGACAATTTTAAAAAATTCCCAACTTTTCGCTTTTCATTCGACTTGGAAAAGCTGTGAAATTTCGGGCCGTGAATATAGAAAAAATAATAGTAGAAATCAAGCTCAATATTATTTAAGTGATGTTTCCTTTCATTTGTATTGAGTATTCCTATACATGGTGAATATGGTGGAAAACCAAGGACCTTGGTCTAAAGGAGAATAATTCCCATCATTATTTTGATAATTACCAAAATTTATTTTTGTTTGTGCATACCTTGACGTCATAAGCATTCAGCCAATCTTTGGATAGCTAAGTAAAAAAGTTATTATATTATAGTAGTAACTAATCCCTTGGTTTTAATTTTTTCGAAAATTGGAAAATTTTACTCCCCCCCTGTTTTTTTCCCCTACGGCCCTGACTGGATCTTTTACCAACAAGAGACGTTCATGACAGTGGTTGGACATCGATGAGCCATTCAGACACTTTCCAAAGGCGATATTTCACCAAAAAAACCATGGGTCAGCAGACCAATCCATCACAGCAGAGGAAAATAAGATATTGCATCATCAGATAATACCAAATTTCTTGGTACATGCATAGATAGCAACAGTGAATAAAAAATTGATTCAGGGTACTATGTTATTAGACAAGTGAGATCTGTATTTAATAGAAAACAGCCCCTGAATGTTTATTTTGCCCTTATATACTGTTACATCTCTTATAACATTGCTGTGTGGGGTTGCTCCTCCAAACTTTATGAAATTTTTGGGTCCCAGAAAAGAATTATACGCCTGATATACAAATTAGATTACCGAGAGTCTTGCAAAATACATTTTATTGGAAATGCAAATATGTGTGTACTCCAAGACGAGCTGAATCCAACAAAAGTTGTTCGTGGAAGAAGCACAACGAAGCAAATGGTTGTCTGTTTCTTCGGCTGAATATGGGTCATATAGCCACTGTTCTGAGTGGTACACGACCATTTGTTTGTCAAAAGTCTTCGGAGAAATTCGTAAAACTAACCATCGTGACAATGCGAGCTCTCACATATCTCTACAAAAAGGTGAATTTTTAAGAAGTCAAAATATAGAATTGATGACTCATCCTCCGTACGGTCCTGATTTGACACCAATTGACTTCTTCTTGTTCCCGAATATCAGAGGTAAATTGCGTGGTCAACGAGCGCCGAAGGAGCAGTCGAATCGTCCATAAACCATGTTCGAGTTCAAGAAACATTCGCAGAAAGGTGAAGGTGATGGTTAAAAGTCGTACTGTAAGCAAATTTCTGAGTGCCTCAAAAAGTGAGCTTTTTGGAAGTTAATTCTGAATTATTCTAGTAAGAAAATTATTTCATTTTGAAAATATATTCATATAAGTGGTACTGTGCCTGATTAACGACCCAAGATCAAGGGTTCAAACTGAAATTCCACATAACCTTTCAGAACACGAGGCTAATGACTAGTAGTCAATGACAGCGAAAAACAAAATACAACTGGTGTATTTCGCCAGTTCAGACTTCCATTGTCTAATATAATATAAATTGATTTGAAAATCCTGAAAAAAACTATTAAAAAATTAATAAGATTAACCGAAAACAACAATTTTATTAAACAAAAAACTGAAATTACAAAGAATTAACATTGAAATGTTAATAAAAGCTGCAAAATAAAAATTAAAAATTATTATTAACAAAAAATGAAAAAGAAAAGATTTCAAACCAAGTTATGTCACGACGTTTCGATTGTTAGTTTCCACAATCGTCTTCGGGTGATAAATGGATTTATTCATCAGAGATCTGACTATTTATAGGTCGCTCGAGTGCTTTCACCTATCCTCTCTTCACTTTTTCCGCTTCATTGGTTTTTAGTGGGAGATTACCGTTTGGCGGGAATTGGTCGTTTTTCCCTTTGGCAGTTATCCCTTTCTAGTTATCACCCAAAGATGATTGTGGATATTAACAATCGAAACGTCGTAACATAACTTAGTTTGAAATATTTCAATTTTTATTTTTCATTTCTTATTAATAATAATTTTTGATTTTTATTTTTCAGCTTTTATTAATATTTCAATTCTTTATTTGTTTGGTTGTTGCTTGTATGTTATTTCTTTGTAATTTCAGTTTTTGTCCAATAAAATTGTTATTTTTGGCTAATCTTATTAATTTTTTAATTGTTTTTTTCAGGGTTTTCAAATCAATTTATATTATATTAGACAATGGATGTCCGAACTGATGAAATACACCACGAAACATTGTCAACCATCTTCAAATAATCTAAGAATTTACTTGTGAAGGATGTGAAGAAGAAGAAAGATTGGGGGTTAATGAAAGTGGCGGGAGATTTTCAATACTTTCTAAACAAATGGTAAAAGTAGCTCAGAGTAGTATTGTAATTTTTTCTTGAATATGGATACTACAGCTAGAAGAAGGAAAGTCAGACAAACTGTAATTAACCAAACTGAAAGTGAACTCTATAACCATGATGTTGATATGTATAAGGACCATCCTCAGCATAATATCCCTCTACATGAATTTGAAGAACTGGCATTAGAAAGACTACAACTGTTACGAATAATAGAAGAGGCTTCTCTCAGGGGCCACAAACAGTTCTCAGAGGAATGGAGAAAATCAATCAATGAAGACCTTGCTAAACATGGTTTGAAAAAATATATGAGATTAATGAGAGGTGCTAATGGGTAAAAAAACTCCGTCCTGAGGAATTAAATCACTTCTGTTTGTACTTTCAGAAAAAGTGAGCAAGATATTCAAGCAAGAAGGGCGGACCATCTTTCTCACTACATTTTACGCTTGGCTTATTGCAGATCGGAGGATCTACGGAGATGGTTTCTAAGTAGAGAATTGGAGTGGTTCAAATTAAGATTTCTTATCCAGACTCCCCAAAGTATCACTCAATTTTTAGAGCTCAATAATTTAACATACCAGCCTATTTCTTCAGAAGAAAGAGATCAGTTTAAAAATGATTTGATTATGTCTACCCCAGGTAGGTAGCAAGGTTTTTACAAGAATGGCTTTCATAAATGCTCAATTGTATCAGTTTTTGTCAGGGGCAGCTATCATTTATATTCTTCAAGTACATACATTACACACTATCAACTTGATAGATTTCACTTTTAGAGATCAACATAACTAAGTAACACTTCAAAGTGAGATTTTCCCTGAACAGTGTTTTTTACCATAGAGTAACTTCTTCAGAAGAAGAATATGTTTTCATGTATTTTCTTCAAGTAGCGGCAACTCCATCACATTTCTAGAATTTTGCTGGGAAACTGACAATACCTAGGCACAAAGCAAAACTGCTAGTTCATTGCCATTTTGAATTATATTGAATTCATCTTCAAATCTCAAACGTCAGTTCAGACAAACAAAATAATTATCCATTATCCTAGGCCAGGTCATTTTGAAACGACCTATTTATGTCACTGATGTGTGGATAACAATTGCAGGTCTTCTTAATTTTTGCAAAATCAGTAATCCAACCACTACTTTAATTCTAACATTTTAATCTATATTCATTCTTATCAGAATTTACACATTGTATTTTATCTATCATGAGGTATCCTGATATTTTAATCGAGTACTTTCTGTGTTTTATATTTGACCCTAAATTTAGGTACTTCGAAATAATTTAATATTTTTTCTAGTAATTTGATAACTTTTCCAATATGAAATCCAAAGGTTTTCAAATCATATATTAGATACTTTTAAAAAATTTCAACCTATCCTAGAAATATTCTTGCTTCAAATCCAATTCAATGGGACACCATTCGCTTCATATTTTGAAAGTTTGTCAAATTATTCATAAATAATATTATTAGATGCTTAAATATACATGCACCATTCAAAAAGAAGCATCATTTCAATAATTTCAAATTGAAAGTGTGGTTTACAGACGAAATCATGGCAGATCTAAAAAACGCGATTTTCTTCATAAAAAAGCCAAGGAAACCAAACTGCAATGTGACTGGGATAAATATAAAATAAGTCGTAATATCATTACCAAAACGATACGAATTGAAACTAAAAAATATTATGAATCAAAGATCGACGATAATAAAGGAAACAGTATGACTATGTGGAAAGCACTGAAAGGTTTAGTGTTCATTTTTGGGGGTGTCTTAGTTATTTCAATCAGAATTGAATTAGGATCAGACTTGATGTCCACGACATTCCATGTTTCATAATTTTCATTGTCAATATTGAAAATAGAATGTTGATATTTTTGCTTGGCTGTTTCAACTAAAATTCTGGGTACTGTCAAACACCATTATACTCATAATTTAATCTACAAAAAAAATAGCTATATTCATAACCATCAATTTTGATATTATTAATACGGTTTTTTCTGAAAAAAATTCAGTTAAGCAGAGAATATCTAAATTCCTTAAGACAGATGAACATATATGAATAATTAATCAGCTTTCATATGATGTCCTGGCAGGTCTAAAATTTTATTGTGCTTCAAAGGTGCATATATTTCAGAAGACTGAATTTAGTTTTTCACAGAGTACTTCTGGAAAATTAACGGCAAGAAATTTTCTTAGCTCTCTGAATATACAATTGGTTCAATTTTACATACATGAAGGTTTACCATCTTCTATTTTCTCTTTTATTGTCAAGTCTTCATTATTTGTACCCGTTATGAGCTATTCTTCAATTCTGGGTATTCACGGATGTATGTGATCTATTTTCAGAATTCTCTTTGACCAAAGTTATAGTTTCAGAACTCATTTGAGTCTGGCATTTGAAAAATTTCTGTTTTCAGAATTGTCCCTGACTAAATTTATTATTTCATCAAATTTATGTACAGACTGAATTTTTAGTAGATCTGGTGAAGGATGATTTAGTTTGATATTTGTATCACCCTGTATTGTTGTTTTTTAGTTTGCTGTAGTTGGTTATTCATTTTTGTGAGCCAGTTTAAAATTTTATTTAGCATTTTCCTGACACTCAGTCCAAAGATTCTGTTGATTGATATGGAATGGACAAGTATCAATTTGAATAGGAATTAATGAGCATAAAATTGACCTTTTGGAAGGTAATACTCTTTCCATTCACAAGACTTGAAAAATTCACACGTGAAAAACATCTCAGGTGTTGTACGCAAATGAATTTTTAGGTTTTGCAGATTTACCAGGTTCTCTATTAATTTGGCCTTTTTTTCCTCTTCAAATTGTGTTAGGTTAGAAACATTGACTTCTCTACAAAAAATTTGAAGTAATTGTATGTCAGAGACGCACGCCGTGGTAACCTATTAAAAATTTCTCTACATGAAACGACTCATTTAGATGCCCCCTATCATTCAATGCAATGAACTATTATTCATATAAATTTCTGTGTTGTGAATGTTTTGTTCATTTGAACTATACCTAGTGCTTTTTTTAATGATATGTTTTCTCCTTATATTATGTTACTACTCAGCATATGTACCAATTGTAAAATGAATAAATAAATTACCTACTTTAAGCATTTATAGCATGTTAGTGTAATGTTAAGAGACTATCTCAATAATTTTTCTAGGTATGTCTGATGTTTCTTGTGATACAAGCAACATCTATAAAGTAAATTTCAGTGAAGTCTTGCCACTGGTCAAGAACAGGAGGGTTTATCTTAATCGAGGTTATGCATACATACTCACTAGCGATTTGATAGTCTGTGTTCAGTCCAAATTTAGAGCATGTCTCAATGAAGCGCTCAATGTGAGTTATGTTTTCATTAATCCTTCATCAACATTTAATCCCAGTAGAGGATTTTCAAAATTGAAATTTTTAGATATACAGTCATCGACTGTCATCCATTGATGATGATCGACTGAATTCCTTGTTAACCAATCTACACAATGCTTACACTGGTAGAAATTACATTCATGAAAGCGACAAGGAGGGTATTGACCCAGCTAGTCTCGATATCTATGCGAAGAAGAATTTCCCAATATGCATGAGTCATTTACACCATGTTTTCAAGAGCAGTCACCACCTCAAACATTATAGTAGATTACAGTATGGATTGTTTTTAAAAGGAATAGGTGAGTTTTCAACCATATCTCTATGAGCATGTTTCAATTTACATTTCATTTTGGTAAAACGCTGTTTCTGAAGATGCAGTGATTTCAACTTTGACATGTATTCAAATGAAAACTTCCATTTTTTCAATGAAACCAATATCAATGTAATATTATCGCCCTATTACAGTTGAATAGACTTTTTTGAATGCCTCTGTTCATTTTTAAATAAACATTCTACATTAAGTCAAATGCTGCATTGATTTCATTACATTAAATTACGGCAATGATTTCATTATTATAAACAAAATTTTAGTATGCCCAGCCGTGATTCTTTGTGATTTAAGTATAGCATTTGACTGAAAATGTATGGTATAAGAGGGGTTTCTCTCAGTTGGCTGATATTTCTTGAAAATAGAAAACAATTTGGATGAATACTAATCATACAAACGAATAAAATTTATAGTCGGTTCTGGTTATCTGAATCTGGGTGTGCCACAAGGTTCAATAATGGGTCCTCTACTGTTCATCCTATTTGTATATAACATCGAATCGGCAGTTACTGGAGGTCATTACACCACACATTCATATGACTTTACACTGGTTATATTTGCACCAGATACAAAAATATTAAAAAACAATGGTGCCAGAATAGTAAGCCGGATATCAAATTACTTTAATAACAATAATTTATTCTTTAGTGCAGGTGAAACAGCAGTTATTCTTATATACAATTGACAAAACAGAGTGAAAAACATATATTTCATGGTGAAATAAGTCATCATAATGAATACTTACCGCAAAGTATGATTTTTGGGAATCAGAGTGGAACTAGCAAATGTTGAAAGTGACTCAAGTGAAAAAATAATAAAATATTTAACGAAAACTTCACATTTGATAATCTCGAGTCCATGCAGGCTTTCACCTTTCTCTTCCAGATTGTCTTGATGTACCGATGATTTCATCTGGGAAAACAGATTCTGTAGACTGTTTGGATTTAGCAGTGGATCTTCTTTTTTTTTATTTTAGGCCTCTTATATGAAGATGCCATGGAATACTGGAGACAGGAGTTCACCAAAAAAATTGACAATGAAAAGTTCGACAAAGAATATTCTTACCTGATCAGACATATGTATGGAAAAGCGGGAGGTATGACGGATTATTCTCCTTATAGTTGCATGAAAATCATTATGAGTTCTGTTGGGACGGGTGAACACCATGGGTGTCCTTTCAAGCATTGGGACTCCAGTATTTTGAAGCAAAAAATAGTTGAACAGGGAATAAGTTCAGAAGGTAGGTCTACACGTTTGAAAAATGAATTAATTTTGTGTAGAACAGGTATTTGCTTACAAGTAATTCCGGGTTTCTTTCCAAAACATTCGAACTAAAAACGACAAACACATTATTTTCTAGAAAATAAAAGTTGCTTGGTAGTGAGTGACTTCAGGTTCTTTGCCAAAAACCTTTAATTGAAATAAACATTCAATTTATAGTGTTAAGTCAATATTTTCTAATCCATGATTGAGAAAATATCAATGTAGGTTGCTAGTAATTCTGTTTTTTTTTTAATAATAAAGACAAAAACATTATTTCGGGTAATAAGTCAAAGTCTGATGGATAACCGAAAAATACCAAAAATCTTTTGTTAGTCAAATGATTTTGGGTTTTTTTACAATGTGTTTATTTTTTTTATTTTTAAACTATCAACTCTATGTCAATAAGAATTTTTGTTCTTTAGGCAATAAAGAATATTTCTCTCTCTCCAAATGACACAATTTTATTTCGATATTCAACTGGAAATTTTCTGTTCTATTATTGAAAATATACCAAAGTCGTCTGCTACTAAGCAATTCTGTATTCTTTACCAAGAAACCACAAAATTTTTTCGAGTAACAAATCCAATTTTTTTTATCCAAAATCGAAAAAATACCAAAGTCGTTACTAGTAATTTCCATTTCTTTGCAGTAAAATTCGAAATGAAAACGGCAAATAAATGACTCCTAGTGACAAGTCGAAATTTTTTGTTCAAATGTTTCAATTTTACAGATGTAAATAGTAATGACAGTGATGTATCTCATTTTCTATAGAGCGTACAGCATTTCAAACCAAGTTATTGTCACGAAAATATATTATTAATCCTTTATTATGCAAACAAACATCAACTGCCATCTGCGATTTGGTATTCTTAACTGGGGTTGTACCTCTTGGTCATGTGTTTTCGCTTTGCAAACATTTGTTGTGAGACATAATGACAATTTTTTTTAGCAGAACAAATTATCAGTATGCCTCTAAATGCCATAATTCTATCATTTAACTGAAAAAAATTATATTCTGGAAATTATTCAAAATGATTCTTAAAAATGATATCTTTGGAATGCTGCATTTTCTATAAATATCAAAGAAATTTGAATGAATTTAATTTTAAAGGTGTGAATTCTGTGTTGGAAATGGCTTCCGATGGACATTATCAAATTGCCTGCACCAAGTATTTCGAGTGTGTCCATGGACAAGCACCATCTACAGCAATAAACCATCCGAACCAATATTTTGTAGAAAGTACGAGTTTAGCAAAGGAAAAAGAACAAAAGAGAAGTTAGTTTTTATATTTGTGACTTACTTGTTTATTATTAAAGATTTTAAATATTCACTTCTATTCTCTTTCATTTTGAAATTCTTTCAATTATAATTTTAAGTTGAATTGGAAAGATCCAAATAGCTCCGGTATTCCGAAGTGTCAGACTCCTGAGTAAGTATTTATGAAAAACTATGTAAATTTTGAATACACTGATCTGTCACTTGGTGAAAACTAAAGCCCTGGCAGGCATTTACCAGAAACTACCACCTAGGTAGTTGGGAAAGATGAATGTTTATAATTTCATTTAGTACGTGGGATATTTCTTCCCTGCTTTATTCATGAGATGAGGCTGTTACTAGTTAAGTATTTCTCTTAGATAAAGGTTTCATACATGCAGTCGATCCACGTTGAAATCAATCGAGTCCCAGACACATTGTTGTTTGGGTAGGATCTTTCTTGCACTGATGAGAGATAATACCTCGAAACTTGTCTGAAGGTGATCATTTTGATTGATTTCAGTATGGTCCTGCTGCTGGATGAAGGGGACACCTCTGCAAGACTTAACCTCTGTGAGGTATCTTGCATGAATGTAGGATATAATTCAATATCCGAAGTGGTATTAGCTGGGGTACTTCCCGGCAGGCATTTACCAGAACCTGCTTTATAGGTAGTTGGGAGAGATGAATGATTCAATATTTTTTTAAATATTCATTTTCTTAAAATACATATTGTGAACATTTGAATTATTACCATGAAACTATAAATAGATAATTATTATTTTCAATAGAAAGTAATAAATATATATAGGTAATTTATTATGATTATTTAAAAAAGAGAATTTGAGTATGAATCAATAGTAATTATAATTTATCATGCATATCAATTTATCATTCTCAAATTAGTAAGTAGAAAGTTCATTTATGACAGCAGTTTCACTGATTCACTCATTCACTTAACATTTTCTATTTTATAAATTTTCATATAGCATATGTAAAAAACATATTTTAATAAGAGATTTCCACTTGAAAGTTTACAAAACTGTGACACATATTTCGCTATACAAATGCATTTTTTTGGGCGTTCCAATAAAATTTCAACATGGTGTTGTGCCATGCCATGCGTGGTGTCATGCCCTAAAGTAAATAACGTTGGCCGCAGCTGGTAGCGTTAAATCGTGACGTTACCAAGACCACGCTTAACTCGTGTAAATAATGCTACCAGCTTCGATTGAATTCCGGCGAATTTTATATCTCCTTCGATTACGATATATAAACGCCAGCCACGAGCATATAGTTATAGTCAAGTCAGACTCTGATGAACAGGGCGATCTGATAAGGCGATTAACATTTGAATAATAGTTGAAGTTTTAGTTAAAAGTACAGTGTAGTCAATTATTGATGAACCCACGGGAAAGCATTATACTACTAGTACTAATTCTACCGAATCACAAATTTGCTTGATATTTTCAATTACAAATTTTAAATAGTTTCTGAGAAGATTTCAAATATTATCTACATTACAATTTAATTTAAAGTGTTCAAGTCTAAGTTATATCTACCAAACGAAAAATTGACAGCTTTTTTGTTTTTGAAAAACAGTATAATTTTTGCAACATTTGTGTTAAAATTTTTAGACTAATTTAATTTTTTTCCACATGAAAAATTGTTCGTGAAGAAAATTCATAACATTAGGTAATTTGTTAAAAAAAGAAGCATATTTGAAAAAAATCAATTTTGACCATATTTTCTTCTATGTCTACGGTATCGGCTGCTTGGATATAAGTCTCATGTTCTGGGTAAGCACCAAGCTATTCACAGACCATGTAACATTGCAGAATCATTTCAAATTTACCTAAATAAATCGTCTTCGAGTGAAGATGATTGTGGAACTGTAACAAGCATACTCGCAATATTAGGTAAAAAGAGAACTTCCAGGTACCCTTCAGGCACCTGGAATTATCCAAAACGTCACCAAATACTTTTGGTTTGTACTTGTACAATTCACTTCCACTCTAGTTGAAGAGTTTGCCAACACATATTTTTAAGCGAAAATTAAAAAATATTCTTGTCAATCTGTGTCCTTATACAACAAAAGGATTTAGTAGCAATATTTAGTTATAAAACATTCAATAGATTATCATATGGAATTTTAATTGTATGTTTTTAAGACTGATAATATTTTTACTTGTTCTACATCACATGTGATCTTACAGGATGAATAAATTATTGTTTTGTATTGTATTGATACAAACTGTTATGTATTTTCGGATACAGAACAAATACTTTAAGATCAAATTTAATTACAAAGAATTATCTGACATTACAACTTCATTCCTATTTGACAGTAAACCGACAGTTCTCCAAACCCGTATTCTAATGTTTTCTAAATACTGAAGGTTTGGTACTTTTCAGCTTACCTTACATGATTATAATATATATGACAAACAATCAAAACTTCGTGAAGTAACTTGGCTTGAAATATTTTCAAAAAAACTGAAATACTTTTTTGCTTAATATAATTTTTATTTTCTTGAGCTAATCTGTTTAATTTTATTGATTCTTTCAGGGATTTCAAATCATTTTATATCTTATTAGACAATGGAAGTCTGAACTAATAAAATGCAATGTGGAATATTTGTCAACCACCTTCAAAGAGACGTAGAAAATGTCACGTTTCTAGGTATGTTCTTTGCTTTTGCGCAACTAAATCGATTGTGTTTTGAATTGGATCCTCACATGTGATAAAAAGTGGATCCTCTACGTCAACAGCAGACATTCGCAACAGTAGTTGGTTATCGATGAGCCACACAGGCACTTCCCAAAGGCGAAAAACCACAAAAAAAAGTCCATGGTTACTGTATGGTGGTCAGCAGCTGGCTGGTGTGTTCACTAGAACTTTCTGCAACCAGGTTAAACCATCGAAGTAGAGTCCTATTGTGAGGAAATCGACGAAATGTGCCAGCAGCAGCTGGCACTGGTAACAGAAAAGTCCGGTCCCGCTCCACAACAACGCCCGTCCGCATGTTTAACAAATCAACATTATAAAATTAAATGAATTGAGCTTCGCAGTTCTGTTTCCCCCACAATACTCTCCAGACCTCTCGCCAACCGACTACCATCTTTTCAAGCACTTCGAAAACTTTCTCACCAGTAGAACTTTCGCCAATCGACTCTATCGAATCCCGAGCACACAATTTTGATGCTGACGGAATTAATCAGCTCGTGTCATGTTGGCAGAGCCAGCACTGATTCAAATGGAGATTATTTCAATTAAATTAAATAAGTATTCACAATAGTTCAAAGTAGACTCATAAAAAAAGGAATAAAACTTTTGAAAGAACCTAATATCACTATCATGAAACTTTGACCTACATGCATTTTTGAACTGCACCGAACACTTATCATGGCCCTACCATCAATGGTTTGTAATTTTTCTTGCTTCTCATGTCATTCAATTATAAATGTATAGGAAAACATTGAAGTCTCTTGACTTTACACCTCATACCTTTCTCTTTGCAACTATTTACAAGAAACACTGCAGTAAATAGGTATGGAAAGGAAGCTGTCAATGGAAGGATCGTACTGAAAAGTATTTGAAAAAAATATACTTGGACCACCAAGTGACTTCGTGTCAATAGTGAATATCATGAAAGTTGAAGGAAATGAATAAAAGAAAAACAAAAAATGTTGGTTTTTATGTCAACTTCAAAATTACAAAAAAATATACATAGCAAATTTTATTCAAATTCAATCACAGTCATTACCATCATTCTGTTTTAAATTCATTGGTTTTCATTTTGTGAAACAGTGAGACACATCCTGTTCCAGTTCTAATAGGCTTTCCCACCATGAGAGAACTTGAAGGGTTTTGCAGATCATCTCGCTTTCCTGTAACAAATCAAAAAGATACTGAGAAAGATGGAAGAGCACTATCTGCCGTGATTTTTTATCACGTGCAGATGTTGAATTCTGCCATTTGTTAGGTTACGTCAGTATCTCTTGTACTGAGTAATCTTTCAACAAAAGCATTTATTATTATTATAAAGAGTCACAAATACTTTGCGAATCATAAATGTTGGTCAGAAATTGAAATTAATGAGGTGTGTTTTATACAGTTTATATAAAGTTCATGTTAAATTATACCTCTAATAACGGCATTCTTGAGGTACGTTAAAGAAGACTCGAACGACATTTGCTGCAGGGGCGAAGGGCTGCTTTCCATTCCTTTTCGACTCATAGGTTCATAAGTTCCACTGAAAGTCATATAGTCTGCTATCAAGGACAAATGCCTTGGATCCACTTTGATTCCATAAACGTCAAACACATCTTTAACTTCCTAAAATCAGGTTGTTCACTATAAGAACTGATTTCAACTATAAGAAATGATTGATCTGTTACCTTTACTATTATTTTTGATGCAGCTTCTATACCATAAGTCCAGGCAAATTGATGTATATCATTACAATGCAGTCGTAGAAGATCCAGGGTGGCATGATGTTTAAACATTTCCTTAAAAAAATTTAAAATAATTTGTACATCGGGCTTGCTTCATACTTTGATTTGAATATAGTGACTGAACTTACGACAATATTAGCTCCATCAGTTCTCAACATTAATGAATCATTCTTGGTGTACGTAATAGCTCTTTTGATACCTGATATTTGCCATATGACTGATTTATTGGCAATATCTTTCAACATTTCGGTTAGATGTAATTTCTTATAGTTCAGAGGCAACTGAAATATTCAATTCATGTTATCATTAATTCAAACACATCGCCCGAAAAATTTACTCACTCCAAATGTTATTTTACACCATAAATATTTTTCCGTGTCTTCCAAGTAATTCTGAGCAAAATTATGGGACTCGACTACTGAATTTGGTTCTGTTTGCTGAATTTTTTCATCGTCTTTCATATCTTCGTTTCCTTCCAACTCTTCTGAAAAATTAAATAGAAATGGTATAAATTTGTTCACTACTAATTATAATTCCGAATGAAAACACCACTGGTTCTAAAAAAATTCAGGCAATTAGTTTATCCAGCTATTTATGTCTATCGAAAATTCGAGTTGATTCAATTAATTACCATTATCCGAATCTGAAGCTTCCTTTTCCTCGTCTTCTGGTTCTAAACCATCCCGGATTTCCTTGAATTTAATAGTTGTTTTTGCATCTTCACAATCCTCTACTTCATCTTCGGAGGAACTCATTTGCGCGTTTTCATTTCTTATCTGACTTTCTCCTTCATTGTCCTCCTCTGTGTTGGCACTTCTTTTTTTTCTAGACTCATCCATCGTAATGCTAGAACAGAATATTCAAAAGTATACTAGACAATATACCAAATATATTTGTTCTTACATGTGGCTATTGATTTTGGTGAATTTCCTGATTGCTGCAAACATTTCACCAAAGAAATTTTTTTTCATATGGCGAAGGATCTGTTTTGGCTTCACGCAAAATTCATGACTGTAACACGATCGTGGTAGAAAGTTGAATTTAATTTGATACTGGTGTTGCCTGAAATGTATAAAATATCTGATCAGAAAGAGTAGAAGACTAGGTATAATTTACAAAGTTTTACTAGACCTATTTAACTAATTTAAATTAACATAAATTAGTGCCCAAAATTTGGATAGCACATCCAGCTATCGAAAGTATATGATCAATCTTGAAATATTCTGAGAGAAATCATTATTTATGGCCATTAATATTCGAGATTTTAATTTTGTATTACGTTATGTTACCAAGTTATTATGTCAGTACTTACACACAATATTCTTCTATTAATATCATTATTTAAAAAAATGTATAGTTTTCAAACAAAGATTATTTAAAAATATGACCATTGTGTTCTACATTCCCAAAACAAAATACTTTCTGTTACACCAAAGAACAAAATCTAGAAATAAAAAATAATACATGTATTTACCTGACTGGTTGTATTTGTTGCTCAGTTGTAATGTGCACAACTTCTAAAACATCAGCAACTGTCACTCGGGAGAGTAATTTTCTCAAAAACGTGGCGTTTTTTTCCATATTAGGCACTTTCTTAAAAGGTATTTCCATTGAAGGGGTTTTTATGTTTTTAGAAGCCATCATCAAAATTTCCCTGAGTCTAGGTATACCAAGAGTGACGTTCATATCTCCTCTACCAGCAAAATGGAAAGTGTTCAGGGTCATCTGAGTGGAAGGTTCTCCAATCGACTGAAAAACAACATTCCCAGGTCGAAATTCAAGAATATATACTGCAGGGTAACCCGTCTTTTGGAGCTATCAAAAATCACTCAGCCAGGAGAGGATTTTTGGGTATTTTTTTGTAATCACAGTAAGGTAGAAAATGTTTCTTCGATATTATTAAATCAACGTTTGAAGAAAATAGAGGTAAATTTTCAACTATGAATTGAAAATCTTAAAAAAGTATTTAGTTCCAAGGATATTGTAAAAACTTTATGAAACCTGAAACTTTCAAAATAACTAAAAAAAGTGGTAATTGGACTGTCATTTGCTGAAGTCTGCATTCAAAGATACCAAGGTAAAAATGTCTAGTTATTATTGATTATAAAATAGCATCATTGCTTAGTTTATTCTTTCTATGGATGATTCAGATAGAACTTACATCACATAATGAACCTTTTTCGTGAAGTAGGAAAAATCACTCACTAGCAGCGCTAGTAGTTCGGTAGGGACAAACACTGCCTAATCCTCATATAAACATATGGTAAAATACAATTGAAAAAGAATGTTTTTAACAGAAGAAAATATTCCTGGAGCAAAACTAAAATTTGCAACTGTAAAGGATAACAATGTTGTAACATTAAAACGTTAGCTTGCATGCCTTAATTTAAAAGTAACTGGAAAAAAAGTGAATTAATAGACAGGTTAATATACAGACTCTAGTAAACGAGTAGCGGTAGATTCAAACTGTAATAAAAGAAATTTAAAATAATTATGAATTTCAGACTTATTTCCGAGTGAAATATGAATCAAATATAGATGATAATGAAATAAATTTAATTGAATATGAATATAATTTAATGAATGATTTAGGTTATAAATCATTCTAATCAATGGTAATTAACTATGAAAAATTTACTATTCATTTCATGTTTAGAGCATACATATAAATATTTATTTATTTTTTGCACTGTTAAATCCACTCTCCTCCATTTAACCTCATTATTATGAGATTTTATAAATGGTATAAAAAACACATTTTCTTCCGGATATCAATTATTCGACGTACAATTCGCAAAA
>WOGN01000513.1:0-24145 GCA_015342105.1 Leptinotarsa texana
AAAAATATGTGAAAACTCTCCTCTCCACATACCATTTATCTGTACCAAATCTCGTTTTGATACACCTAATAGTCTAGAAGTTATGACTTGTCTAATAGATTCGTTGACACCCGGTATACGTCCTAACAAGAACAAAGCCAAAAGCAGAATGAGAAAGTCTGTCACTTCCCAAAATGGCGGACTCATCAACGCGACGGATATGCGCGAACTTCTCCGCCAAGCGAAGTGACAATGCTAATTGTTACTCATGCTGTGATAATGAGCTGTTTCAAAATTCGCCTGAATAGACACTGTCGAGAAGTAATTTTCGGCATTGTGGATTCTAGTGTTAGAATAGTGGGTGGTGCCTTTCCTAGAAAATCAAACTGTGTAGTGGGTCGCAAATTGTTCAGCTAGTAGATTTGCAAAAAGTATCAGTATAGGAATTTAGGCTTTCCGGGTTTTGACGTGATCTTCTTTGGTTAGGTTAGGTTTCAACGTTTCAACTGAAACTGCGGCAGTCATCTTCAGTGGCGTTGCCGAAGTACTCTCCTGGAGTATCAACTGAAACGTCAAGAAGGGTACTTCAACTACGCCACTGAAGATGTCTGCCGCAGTTGCAATTGAAACTTTTGGAAATTGTAACTAAAGAAAACCTTTGCAAAACCTGGAAACCAACCAAAACACAAGTATCAGATACGAAAAAAATTTGGTAATCCAAACATTAGTAGAGACTGACTTGTTCTATTCATCGTCGAACAAACATTTTTATCACTGATTAATTTCTTAATTATACCTTTTAATTTTTGGGACAGAAAACTTTTGCTCACTACTTGGCTTGTATACAAAAATATGGGACAATTTCACAGAAAAGAGGGAATAAAGCAATGAATTCCAAAATAAAATCTTTACCAAAATGTATAGATGATGCACAGGAGTTTACTTCCAGATAAAAACTAGAAAAAAACACCCTTTCGAAACACTTTCCAGTTTGTATCTGAAAGTACAGCTAGTTCTATTCTGGATAACCTGCTTTATATGTCCAATTGAATTATATTTTTGAAAATACTTCTTTAGTTGAAAACTCACCCTAAATAAAAATATTCCCCTTCCCTGACTTTGAGCAACCGGTTTACAAATCCAAATGGGTTTTTCATCAAAGTATTTGTTAACGTCCTCTTTGCCGCTAGTTGGTCTTCCTCTGCTACATTCTGCTGCTAATTTCGTAAATTCTAATGGGAGATTGTAACCATGAGGACTGCAAACATGAATTTAAAAACATCTACATTTAAGAGGTTGATGGTTCTTCAAGCGAAAATCTGCAGATGATTGTGGTTTTATTGAAAAAAACACTCACCTAAAATCATAAATGGAACCGTATACTTTCCGCATACATCTCAGATATCGAACAAGGTTGTCTTTTCTGCATATAGCAGCTCCCTTCGGAATATGATTCAAATACTGGAAAAAATGTAATTTAGCGTTTTTTGCCACCAAATGAAAAATAATTTCTTTGTAGAAATGAACCTCAAAAGGCACCTGAATTTCATGACTATCCGAAAACCGAAGTATTTATTTAGATCTGGGAAGATCTAAATAAATACTCGCAGCAAAATTTAGGTTTCAGACTGAAACTATTTTATTTTTCGATGTTTTTTTTATTTATCATCGTCTTTATTGATTACACTCACTGAATCAAAACACAAGTAACTTTAAATAAACTATTTTTCTGTGAAAATAAATAAACAAGTAGGGCATATTTTCTCTCACATGGGTACTTTAATACATTGAAACTTATAACTAAGGGAACTTATAACTGACAAAAAGCTCATATAACTTCTGGAAATACATTTGTTTGAAAAAGAGAACATTAAAACTGGACAATGCACACAAAAATATTTGGTTTTTCTGTTCCTTTTCCAATCGCACACGGTACACAGACCAATAGCCCCGATATCCTCTCTGGCGGTCCTTGTCCTGGCTCCAAACCACAAATTTCTTGCAACCTCAACCTAATGATCCTCGGTTAATTAATGGAAATAGCACGCTCTTTTTGATACTCATATACAAGGGACATCGCCACTATTCTGTTTAGAATCTGAATCTGTTTTTTCGTTAATCAGCTGCCACCCCCATACGAACGACAACTCTCAGAAGTTGAGAAACTTGTGCGAGCTAAGGACTAACGAGGTCTTAACTTTTAACGTGTGATTCCTAACACGCCAATACTTTTCGTCTTACTCGCCAGTGAATCGATAAACTCCCGTTTTCAGACAGAGTTTCGCGAATAACTCGAAAAATAAATCTTCTGTTTTCATTAACACTCACCTAATCTCTTCCCATTTATTATTTTTTTATTATGAGTTATTAATGAACGCTCGGTACTGATTATGACACCTCTGGCAAATTACATAATATAATGTGAAATAACAGTAAAAGTAATAAACCTTCACTGAAAAAAATTGCATAGGTAATTTATCAGTAACTTTTACTTTTCATTATTGGCTCTTCTAGAGAACATTAATTAAATGAATAATGAAGTTCAATATAAGTAGGTACATACTAAAAAAATTATATCAATGTTGTGAAATTCTTCAATGAGAACCATAGCCAAAACAGTATTTTTGCACTTATTGTTCGACTACATACAGGATGTTTCTTATTTGCAGTGAAAAAATAAAAGTGGGTGTTCAGCAGCTGATTTTAAGAAATAAAAGTTCATATAAATGTCGGTCCGGAAATTCATTTGTTTTAGTTTCTTTTTTGTATTGATTTGGCAATGTTATTTACGTGATAAGAGATCCATAAAAATACAAATTGTGGCGGCTTGCGAAACATGCTTGCAAAAATCTACGCCTCTGATGTTTCTTGAAACATTTGATTTTCTGTTCGACAACACATCCGAAAATCAAACTTTTTTATCCCCTGATTTGTATTCGTAGTTCGCTTTATTTTTTTTAAATGAATAAATGAAAACGAAAAGCAGATAGAAACAACTAGTCACATTTTTTGTAACGAAAACAAATATTTACAATAGTAAAACAAAAAAGATTTTTTTAAAACACTCCGTGTCTTGAAAACAATGTATTTATTAAACTATATGAACTTTTTGCATTATATCAGGTCTCAAACATGCCCTTACATTTTTTCGCCGCAATTAAGAAACACCCTTTATACCTCGACAGATTTGATGGGCCCGAAAAATACTTTTATCACTCTTCAGTAAATAAAAAATATATAAAAGCATGTAGAAAGGTCCTATTACTTTTTTTTCGATTTGGAAATCGAAATTAAATTTTCACAGAACTCAATTTTTTTTACATTAATGACGTTATCTTACATAACCCAACCGAACATAACCGCTTAACTTAATCTGATCTCAAACAGGAATCTCATATTTACTTGTTACAATAAGTTACCAGTGAATTGATGTAATGCATTAAGTTTGATCCTGAAGTCCTGAGTTCGAACTCAACTCCAGCCATTCAATATTCTCGCGAAAGGGTATTTAGCGGAAGATGAGTTGATTCTTCTACATCACATGACTGACAGGAATATAAAAAGCTATGATGCTTCCTAAGTGGCCCAAGTAGTTATTATCATGGATACACAGAACATAATAACCATAGCAGTCGATATCGTTAACACAAAAAGCAATGAGTGTTAATAAAGCTAACTGCTTAACTCAAAATTGATATTGAGATTCAGTTTCATTAACAACACTACTTACCATTGGTTTGAATGTCGTTGACAGTGTTTCATGATGAATGTTACAGGTTCCGACTTTCAGTGCTTGAAATGATGTCAACAGATTTGAAAACTATGGAAGAAAAAATAGAATGAAAAGTTAATGGAATATTGAAAGTAATACTTGGAAGAGTTAGTTAATAAAGGAAACGTGAACAAAAAAAAACGAATTGGAGGGAACTGAATAAACGATGAGTATAATTAAAAACAATAAGGAAGCTAGTTTATGAAAAAAACAAATTATCATGACCTGTTTAGATGAATTATTGGGTTAAACACTAAATGAAATATAAATAATATGCAAACAAAACATAGTGAGGGTAACAAATGTGGATGCTAAGAAAATGAAATGTGAAGTAGTGTTAGGTTTGAAATCTTCATTTCTTTTATTGTTTGCATATTATTATCACTTCATGTATTGTTTTACCTATCAATTTTCATATTGAATCACAATATTTTTTACAAATTAACTTTATTATATTATTTAATTATATTCTTGTTAATTCAATTTCTACCAATGTGTTTGTTCTCTTTGTTGATATTATTTCCATTTTAAGTAACTTATATGAATATTTCGGAAGGATTACTTTCAATATTCCAATCACTCGTCATTCATTTTTTTCCTTGGGTTATGGAGGTCCAATAACATCTCACATCAGAAATGTATTCGTCACAGGGTTTCCAGGAGTTGATAATTACCTGGAGGATCTTACACTACTATGTAGCTTCAGTCAAAGCAAAACTGGTGTACACAGTATGGATCAAGATATTAGATGGCATTCCTAGATGCAAACAAGTCTGAAGTATACACACATCATCCCAACCACTCCTTGTCAGTAGACATATCTTGGAAACGGGGTTATAGCTAAGCAGTGACGAGATGTACCCCCGCCAAGGACGTAGATACAAGGACGTAAAATTAACCATGATAATTACAGTTTCCTATTGAAACAATAATTTAACAAATATTTTAAAAATTTTTCAGACCCCCCATTCGACTGTATTGGAAGGCGCAGATTTAGAAAAATCCACCAAGGCGCAGAAGCACCTTGCTAAGGCATTGCTTGAAGTTTGGTGATGAAATAATTACACTCCTTTATAAACCACAACTCTTCTCTTTTTACAACGATTTTCATTTCTTATGTATTTCAAAAATGTTATGTTTGTTCTGATAACTTTCAGATTTGCAGACATTATAAGTCTAGTTCAATAAGTAAGATTAAAGTAACAAACGGGTTAACAAATGAAACAAAAAGAAAATTTTATAATACAAATTTATTATGTTGTCAATTTTTGATACACAATATCCCTCGCGAATGAAATTTTACAAAGCTACTTTTCCATTTTTACTTCAAAATTATACGATAAAAATACGTTTGTCCGTCATACAAAAAGACAAAAATCTGAGCATTATAGCATTTTTCAAAAAAATTACGAACAATTTTCGAAGAAAAACAATTCATAATCTTTTTGCAAATTTTTATTGATTGGTGTAGTAGTCGAGGAAGAATAAATACTGACAAAAATTCTAAAGCTAATCGAAAATTATCACAAAGATTTCAAATCCAATCTTATATAATGTGTCTGATAAAACTAGTGCTGAGAATTTAGAGAGACATACGACAAGTTAACACCAATCATAGCATGTTTACTGAAAAAAGCAGACCGAAAATGAAAAGCTCATTCTGACTCCCGTTACAATTCTAAAATTATACTCATTTGTGCTTTTTTCAATTTCAGAACTGGCAACTTCAGTCATTGAAACGTTGGTCATAAAGCGGCATTCTGGATGGGAACAGGATAGAAAAAAAAATAGAGATAGCGGGACTAGAGATTTTTTTATTAAAAAACCCTAAACTGTATAGTTCTTCAGTATCAAATGTTTTTAGAGATAGCAATGGTAGGTATGAGAAAGCTTAACACGAAATGCTTTAAATATATAATTATTAAAAAAAAATCACAAGTTTCTCGAAAAGTTGCCACGGCAACTTTGCGAAAAACTCTTTCGAAACCTAAAAGTATCCTAAAAATTCTTAAACAAAAAACAATGAAAATTGAGACCACAGTCAAAAAATGATTGGCAATAGGAACGGTTATGTTATAAGCTGGGAACACAAAAAATGGCGATAACCAAAATAGGAGAACTCAAGTTTTAAATTTGATTCGACTTATAACATAACCTCAAATCGCAGATGGATGACGATTGAATGAATGATTTGACCGATATAATGTTTAGTTGTTGAAGGAAAACGACATTCCATTTTTTCACGCTGTTTGAATGATGCACTCGGTATACACATTGCCGGTTCGCTGTTATTATTTGAAAAAAATACAACTTATCATAATAATATTATTTCGCCGCACGGCATGGCTGCTTACAGCGGCACTCACTATCTGTAACAAGGAGAAACATGTTTATAATACTTTGTTGATTCAAAAAATGAGAGAAATAAAAACCGCAAATTTAATCTCAAATAGTGTCCATGTCTCAGGTGTACGGATCACAGATATATGAGAGGCAAGTCCAGTAAATGAATTTCAAAAGGAGCATTCATGCATGTGTCATATGTGAAGAGAAAAGAGTTAATTATCATTGTTTACTATATCTTCATTTGTTTTTTTGTACTATAAGGAAAGACGTATTTAATATACTTGTCTATAGCTGCAACGTAGGTAACAAGACAAGTAGATTTATCTGCGAATTTTTACCGATCCTGTCCTAAACTGGTTTCTTAATGAATAAATTAAAAAAAAAAACATTACAAATTGTTAGAGGTGTTGCCCCATTTAACAAAAATGCGCCTTTTGAGTTTTTCATAGTTATTGAAAAACAAAATGTTTTTCAGTGATACTGGATAATGTTAAAGCAAATAATTATTTAACGCACATATGAATATGAAACTGTGAATAAGTCAATGAACCATAAATGGAAAACAAACGAGTGCAATAAATAAATATTCAAATTTGCCATTATTTCAAGTTTGCAAATAGTTCATGGACGCAAGGAATTCTACAAAAGGAAATTCATCAACATATCTCTAAATAAGGTCAAACTCCATAACTGAATTATAAACATTTAACAATGCATTCGCAATATTAAATGACACTTCAAGTGTTAGAAAACAAATAATACATAATTAATACATACAAAATGATCTAGCCATTTTTTTAAGAAGGTAAGAAAATTCACATATCTCTATTTTTTGCCTTATCCTATTATTACCCCCGGAACATTCGAGAGAATTAATAAACTGGAAAAAAAAATTAATCCCCAGTTTTAATCGGTACTTCTTCAATGTATCAGGCATATTTCTGTAGGCTAGCTTGAACCAAATACCACTGAGTTTTTTTGCGTATTTCCTTCCATTTTTTTATGTGTTCCCTGTGCTGAGAACATATTCTTCAAGACATAATTTGGGTTATCTATAAATTGATTGCCTCCTGTAATCGTGATCCAGTGCTTCATATTTTGTTGTATTGTCTGCAGCTAAGGTTACACAGCCTTATTTTGCCCAGGTGCCTTTATTTTGCCCAGCGTCCAGTGATTAGTTCTGTAATTAGTCTGAGCCGATCCCTATTATGTTGAAGCAGAACTTTAGGTATTTTTTCAGACAGTTTGTAGATGTGTTCTCCCATAATTTTTTATGTTTCTTACTAACCCATTATCTGGTCCATACCCTAGACTTTGGAGATGATCCGTGTCTAGCACACTCATCTGCTTTTACGTTGCCTGAGTGCCCAGGTACTAGTGACTACTGGTCAATATATTCAAGTCCGCCGTTTTTTTTTTCCAGTTCTTCGCGGCATTCTCAGACCCAGTATTAAAGTCAAGGTGACGTACATCACCTTAATTTTGTGAACACAGGTAAAAACAATGTGGGCCACCAAAGTCTCAAAGGTTTCAGTGAAATATTATTAGGATAACACTAGATCAGATCAATCAGTACCTACAGATTCAACATCTATTGTATATTGTGTAAAGTGAGCAAGTTTCTATGCACGTATGGGCGGGAAATAATTGGTGATTATAAGTAATATAGATATCCACTGGTTCAAGTATAGAATCTGCCAATGTTGAAATTTAACAAGTGATTTAAGCATGACGAAACACCTGCTCATGTCACTTCCTTAGCAAATATTTTGATATTAAAAAAGTTGACGAGAAAAATACCTTAACTCATGCATCTTAACACAGGTGTCCATTTTGAGCAATTTCTCCAACTATGCAATGTTTATGTGAAGCATTTTATACGATATGGAATACTTAGTTTTTGTGTTCTTTTGTTAACACATTTTTTCCGGTTGTGTGCACCAAATTGGTTTTGTCATTTTTGTCGTACTTCCCTGCTGTATTTCCCAAGCCAATGTCTCTTCTTAGAGAAAAAGATTTAGTGCCCCCTACCTTCAAGCAGTTCCCCTTTAATAACACACACAACGCGGTACTCATCGCTACATTCTGTTGGTCACCGTAACATGACTTCAAATTTAATTTTATGACTTTTCAGCAAATCATAAAACTCGGTTAGTAAAAATTATCCAATACGAACCGCCAATTCTTCAGTGCACGTGGACTATTACGGCATAATTTCTTTGTATTGGTTTTTTGCCCTTTGACTTCGCCGACACCTTTAAGATTACTATATCGGTTACTTCGTCTATACTTGTACTTATTCAATAAGATTGAAAAATGACAATCTACACTCACCTCTAGTATCCGCAGGTAATTAGGTAATCACCTAGCTTTTCTACCACCGACGCCGCTTGTTGGGGTTGGATTGGATCTTCATAAAGGGATACTACAACGGCTAGAACAAATATTTGAATAAGAATCTCTATCTACGAAAAATTCCACTTTCAAATTCATTATATTATTGTTTCAGGACCAAACGGAGCCGAGGATAGATGTTACCGACCAGATAGCAATCAATCAAGATTGTTATAGTGGTCGATAATAACAATGTCAGCACGGGTGTTCTGAATTTCTCTTCCTGTGTGCATCAAGAAGTTTTGCAATGAGTGTCAAAATTTCTCAAATATCACAGGGTAGGTAATCGTTAAGAACAGTCATATAAGAAAGGAAAAAAGGAAACGTCTATCTATCTATTTTCTACGGAACTTATGAATGATTCTGTCCTATATTCCCCAAAAATATATCCCAATAGGTTAATCAAATAATACATTCTAAAAATTATTTCGATCAATAAGCAGTTTTTACAGAAATTTTTCCACAAAAGGTACTTCAATTCACGAGAATTTATAGAAATGCGAAACTATTTCTTTATAATAAATTTACACAAAAACTGTTGCTAAGAGAATATATTCCTATAGCCCAATATTTTAGTAGGTATAGTTACGAGTAGGTAATTTTTTATTAGTTTTCATCACAATTTACATTCATTTGACAAAAAAAGCCGTGGAAGAGCATTAATCAACAACATTACTATCCCTTGTAACTCACACTGCAGTAAATTTCGTGATGTCACGAGATTATCAAAGCTCTGGAGGGGCTAATCAAAGATGGTCTGGTGTGGATGGAAAACATTGACCGAATAGAAAAAAAAATGTATATTTACTAGATTGATTTTTTTTGTAGACCGTATTCATCATTTTTGAAATGCTCACTTATTTATTTTACAACTCCATCAGAATAGTTCACTATATTTTATTTTTTGTCGTTGATTTACATAATAAGTTAGTTTTTTATTAACTGCCGGACAACTTTCTGCTTCTACTATCACTGAATAGTAAATAGGAGCATAAATAGAAATTCCTTGATTATACCTCAAAACTATTGAGGAAAAAGTATGTAATTTAAATTAAAAAACTGCAGACATTGCCAAGTTTTCATCTAACTTAACTCATTTTGACGAGATAAATAACCTACCTAATTCCAATCAAATTGCTGTAGGTATTACAAATTTAATAAAATAAAAACCTGGACAATCCACAAATGCCTCCTAAAATCGTTGAACACTGTATATTCTGGTCACAGCAGCGTAACTGATGTATAAATATATCAAGCGTTTGTAACACATTAAATTATTTTAATATTCAAAAAAATGGATAGCCAACACACCCAGAAAGTTTTTTTAACCTTGTAGATTCTCAGACTGGAATACTGTCAACCGTTGAGAAAAGTACTTCTTGGAAATGCAAGTAAATTATATTTACCTGCCTGCATTTCAAATAGTCGAATGTAATTTTGTTTATATTGGACAATTTGTAGAAAACGATGCCTCATACGCCAATGTATCCCAGCTCAACTGTTAAGTGGCCCCCTGTGTTAAGTGGCCCCCTGTGTGTTTTTTATATTAATTGAATTGAATATTTGGATGATTACCTCAGTCACACATGGTGAAAGTAAAAGTAATTTTTTGGAGATACTCTTCAAGTATCCTAAATCTAAATATAAAGTACGAGTTTTATATCAATTTTAGGTTTTATTTCCCATCTCTTTTCGACTAATAAATTAGTCTAAATTATATGAAAAATTAAAATTCATCAGAATAAACTGATTTGAAATAAAAACACGAATCTCTCCCACACTTGAACAATGTTTCCAAAAAATATTTATTATTTGAAAAATGTGCTTCCAGTTTCTATTTAGAAGAAACGTCTGCGTATGATCTTTATAAAGATTTTTTATTGTAGGTTATTTTCTATTTCATCAGTTCGGACTTCCATTGTCTAATCTAATATAAATTGATTTGATAACTCTGAAAAAACAATTACAAAATTAATAGGATTAACCAAAAATAACAATTTCATTTTTTCAGGGTTTTCAAATCAATTTATATTAGATTAGACAATGGAAGTCCGACCTGATGAAATACACCACAAAACATTATCAACCACCTTCAAACAAAGGTTATTTTCTCTCTTCCTTCCTTCAGAAGTTTTCCACATTGTTCAGTGATGGAGAACAAAAAAGCCAAAAAACTTTCTTACCTAAACAGCTAATCTCTCCCTTTTCAATTCAAATAAATTGCTATAGCTGGGATTAAATTAACTAATTGTATACATGCGTTATCTCTTCCGTTGACAAAGTCGTAATGGTATGACAGATATGTTTCGTAATCAACTAAAAACTACATGCCTCAATAGTTTTTTATCGTTATTTTTTTAGAAAGTTTCCCACATTCTATGTTTAATGATGAAGAAGTAGAAAGCCAAAAGGCCTTTTTTCTACCATGTCTTCCCGAAGTAGTCACCCAAATAATCAATTCAAAGGAGGAGCAAAAAATTATTCAGTAGACTAATGCAGGTTCATAAAAATGTTGAAAATTCAATATCTGCAAAAAGTGAAGGATTTCGATTACCTCAACATTGAAGAACCCATTGATTTATGTTAAAAACTGATCCAAAAACCACAGGAGAAAGAGGAGGCTAAAATGACTCTGAAATTATGGCCTACCGAGATTCAACAATTTTTTTCTGGTTGGTCTCTGTTAGCCTCGTGAGTAGAAACACAATATCACAAAGGTGATCCAAAATAATGGTTTTTAGCCGGAAACTTTCAAAAATCAACTAAGTATCTGGATTGCCTATGTAATGGTATAGATATGTAGACATTTCAATATGTTATACAGGAATACAAAGAAAGCTTACTAATACTGTACACTACAATATCGCATTCACTTCAAGAAATGGAAGAAAACAACTCAATAAATTCTCTGGACATCGCGATAACACGAATAGACAATAGATAGACGAAGCTTTCTCATCCACCACACGGACATAACCATTCATAAGACTTCATTACATCCTTAGCAGCATATAACAGCATGACACATAGACTACTAAATATCCGCATATCAGACTCAACTTCAAAAAAGAACTCAATAGTATAAAAAAACAGCATATAAAAATAGCTATGACCCAAAGTTAATAGATCAAATTATTAAAAAAAAAGAATACTCTATTGCTATCAGAGAAGTCAACACCATCCAGAAACTCGAACCAATTAAATACTGCTCATTAACCTATTTAGGCAAATCTAGTGAGAAAATAAAATGTTTCTTAAAACAATACAATTTTACAACTTCCTATAAAACAAGCAATAATTTCGGTAAACATAAAAGAAGCTTTGATAACCACAAGAGAGATTCAAATTATTCAAATCACCTTATAGAAGAAAACCATACCTTTGATCCAAATTTCGAAATTATACATTCAGAAAGAAAAGACTCAAAACTCAATTTTTTAGAAGCACTTGAGATCAACAATAGAGAACAATCCAATAATTCACTAAATGACCAATTAGACCAGTCCACCAGTCCTTAACCTCTTCAATAAATAATTGCATATGTATATATAACTAAGGGCATTTCTGTTACATTTCTCTGAATGTTTTATTGTTTTGGTTGGTTACCGGGTTTTGCCGTGTTCTTTTTTTGTTACGATCCCCAAATGTTTTTTAGTTTCAGTTGATACATTAAGAACAGTTCTTCGACCGCTCCACTGAAGATGACTGTCGCAATTGCAATTGAAACGTTTGGAAATCGTAACCAAAAAAGACCACGGTAAAACCCGGAAACCAACCAAAACATTGACGCTAGTCGTGGGAGCCTAAATGCCTATACCTGTGTTTACTATTAGGCTACTCATTTATAATTGATACCTCCTTCTATTTACATAATTTCAAAATACTATGAATATGTCTGTACATTTACTGAATACCATTTTTTTCGAGAAAGACTATATTACCAACAGAGATCATTAGGTAAATACATCATTTGGAGCTATTCGGAAACCAACCAAGACATTGACGCTAGTCGTGAGAGCCTAAATGCCTATACCTGTTTACTATTAGGCTACTCATTTATAATTAACACCTCCTTCTATTTACCTAATTTCAAACTACTATGAATATCTCTGTACATTTATTGAATACCATTTTTGTTCGAGAAAGACTATATTAGCAACAGAGATCATTAGGTAAATACATCATTTGGGAGATATTTCACCCACGGTATCTATACGTCGACTAATGATCTAGCATCAGTGACAACGCTTCGATTACCCGCGGAATTCCTTAACCAAAATTGGTGCGGGGTAGGCCGGCTATCGTTTTCGTAGGTTTACGAAAAACGACGTGTCCATCGGAATGTATCGCGAGTGTTTATTTTTAATGCAAGTTGTGGGTCAACAACTCATTCAACGTCGCCAGTTTTAACACTCTATCTACTACGGTCAAATTTCATGGATGTTTGATAGAAATATGGTTAATTACTCCTCCATCATTACATTGACCATATTAAGAGACGAGTAGTTTTCTAACAACTTTATGAAAATGATTTTATTGGCAGCGAGGACAAAATATTTATAGTGGTGACTCGAAGTACCAATATTCCGTTTAGCACATTAACAAAAAAGTTTAGTTATTCATATTTCCCGCTTAATATAAACTGTCAAAAGTAGGAGTCCAATGGCCAATAAAACTAAAGTTACATATGAAACTGGAGTAACACTTCATAATAAATCTTTCAAACTAAATTTCAAATAGAGATTCTTGTGATACACCATACATTATAAATTTAATAGCCATTTGAAAAATGAAATTTTGATGGTAGATAGATTGATGGTAGATAGAATTGGAACCTCTGGCGTAAAATGATTCGATGCATGACATTCTGAATATAAAAAAAATCATCAAAATGGGAAATCACTTTCTAAAATGTATACTCTAAATGTTTTACTGGGCATACAATAATAATTGAATTCATACTGAACTTTACTCAAATATTGACATACATTTTCTGCATTTCATTACTCTGTTCAGAGATATCATTCCAAATGTCTTTTGCGATATTCATGGCTTTCAATGTTATTTCCAATGAAATGCTTTTTTCAATTTCTCCTTCAGCCTTTTAATAATAATATCGTTTTTATTATCTTCTAATACATTTAAAGAAAATAAATCAGGAACAGTTTATTTATTATATGAAGATAAAAGGCGAAGTTTAATTTACATGATGACAAGTCATCATTCAATTGCTCTTCCACTTAACCAATTTTTTTTTCAGATAATATATTGGGATAAATTTTTGTTATGTATCAGTGTTCACTTTGAGCTTTATCTGCATTGGTTTATTGATTCATAGCTTTGATCTTAAGCTTTGAATACTTGGCCGATATGTTAATTATAGACTAATATGGCATATATGTAGACAAAAATTCGCCGCATTTTATAATTCCTTTATGAACAGTATATTTATGATTATGTAATATATTGAAATATTTATGATTATACGACGCTCCCTTCCAATTTAGTTACCCTGTGTGGAATTGCCTTACCTTGTGTCGTTTTCATGCAATGTACTCCGACTTTGCCCAATTTCGCCCTTATGACACGGTCCGTACCGGAAAGGTATATGTATCTGTTGCCGGCTAAGGTGACTCCAGAGGATGTGAGAATGTCTTGTTTTTCGAAACCCTGAACCAATTTTGCTAGCTCTTCTTTCGATACCTGAAACAAACCAAAAAATTATTTATATTAAACCAGACCAGAAAAAAATTGAAAAATATAAGTTTAAATCAACTAAATTTCACTCGTATAACAGATAATCCACTTCTGAAACGTGTATCAATATGTGACAGAACGTTGATTAATCGATTTGCTTGGAATTTTACATAGGTACCTATTCTTATAGAGAGATTTATGCAGACTGTATTGAATTCCTTCGCAGAATACTTTCGCAGACATTATCGGATAGCTAATTCTTAGCAAAATAAATTCCGGTTTGAACCGCGTCGTGTTTCTAGTAGTTCGGCGTTTCGGGTTCGTCGAAGACAAAAATAAAGATGACGGTAAAAATAATGCTGTTTACAGTGCCCTGAGGAACAAAATCGAAATGTTCACAACAGAGCTGTGATGCAAGTAGAGTATTGCGAATCAATCCTCTGTAGATAAAGAAGAAATCACACAGGAGGAGCGCCGTGTTTAGTATTGCCAAGTATGTTTTTGCAGTAGATCTCCTGTTTTGGTTGTTGAGCTACCGTCCTACTGATTAACGAGTTAAACTCTATTGATGACACAGTTTATTTCCTACAATAATCAATAAATAACTGTAAATAGTGGAAATTGCCATGTATGTAACTTGTATCTCTATGAAATATATTTCCTGTTTTACTAAAAAGAATCTACTGCTGAGCATGAAAATGACCAGGCAACGCTGTGTTAGAATGGCACGATTTCGTATTTCTTAAACGAAATATATGAAAGTTAATATCTCAACTGATAATTTACAAATCATTTTATCAATCAACCCTTACGCAATTTGAAGGCCCAGCTAGTTTCTGACATGAAAGATAGAGCTACATTTTTTCGTGTTTTGTCGGTTATGGTAAAATGCTACTTAATTTCCAAGCTGTTTTGCTCATTTTCAGTAATACATGAAGCACCTTTTTGGAAAAAAACAGATACCTATAGTCACAACAAACACATTAACAAAATAATATTCAACCATATTGTTGTTAGTACACGATACTATGAGATATGTAGTGGAGGTGAGAATAAACGAGAGGGTCAATGGAAAATGACTAGCAATTAAAATGTAAGCTGACAAAAATGTATTTTTAATTATAAAATCAGTGGACCATAAAATAAGTAGCCAAATTGAGTCCCCACTGAGAAATAGACAGACAAAGATCGTACAGAGAAGTTGACGAGACTATCCGAAAGAAAGAACTTGCAGCAAACTCTGATTAAGAAAATGGAATTTCACGGAAAACCCTAAACGAATTTATGTGATAGAAAGGACCAATACTTTATGGAAATTCATTGAAACATATTAAAAATCATACTTTAATATGATATTCACACTTGAAAGTTTACAAAACCGGGACACGTGTTTCGCTATAGGTACAATATCATATTCGGGCGAAGAATTAGTTGTAGAAGTAATAAGCCATATTTTTGTCAATATTCCTCTGTACATTCGGAGTTGATATTCTCATTCTCTACAGGCCCTTCACAGCAAAAGTGAAAGTATTATAATAACGTATCAAGGACTTTTTTCGTCGGGACTTCCTTTCGGGACATAGAAAAGCACCTACACTCGTTCGTCCTTCCGAAACCAGACTTCAGACTGCAGCCTCCAGACTGCAGCTGTGAAATCGCAACAAATAAGACATGCAAGGATGCAAGTATCGCGATTGCACCGCGACCGGCTCGTGCAATCTCGGATTACTCGCCGATTCATAAAGGTCAATCGAATCATATGACCTTTGTCGCCGTCGCCACTTGCTTTCGAACCGGGGTCCCTCGGAAGCAACGACCTGGAAAAGCAGTCTCTAACTTATAATCTACAACGAATTAATTTGATAGCTAGAGCGTGTGAAAGCTAACAGTTCCTTTCTATCATAGAAATTTAGGTAAACGCCGCCAAGATGAGAAGCGGGTAGATTAACTAGAGATATGTGACCGAAACATTTTACATACTGAAAAGAATATATAATTTAATATATTGATAGTTCTCAGGTGAAGGTGTAGAATTTGGTTTGTCACATTAAGTTTTGTGACAGACCTTTTTGAACAAATAGTTTTTTATTAACCCAAAACTTCAGGTTTTCAACTTCAAAACTTGACGAAATTCAATACAATCTTTAAACCCCTATTTTTCGTTTACCCTCTTGGGGGTGGAAATTCCTGATTCCTTTTCATGATGCTTATTTACGCTATACAAAGAACCTACCTGCTTATTTCAAGATTTTAGTTATATAAGAATGTCAGTCAACAAAAGGTACCCACTTATACAATATTGAATATCATCAGTAAAAAAACTGAAAGGATTATAACAAAATACACTAGTAATCCAACTAATTGTACTCCTATACTATTATTATAAATGCGTAAAGTTTGTGAGGATGGAAGAATGTAACATATGTATTTACGTTATTTTTTCACGCCTAACCAGCTCAACAGATTCAATGATCTGGAATAACACATAGGGTCGTTTCCACGGTAACGCGGGTAAAACAGTGGGGAACAGCTAGTATTGTTCAAGTGGGTATAGTCCAAGTAACCGATATAGTAATCTTAAAGGTGTCGGTGAAGTCAAAGGCCGAAGAAACCAATACAAAGGAATTATGCCGCAACGAATTAGTCCACGTGTACTGAAGAATTGGCGGTTCGTATTGGATAATGTTTACTAATCGAGTTTTATGATTGGCTGAAGATTCATAAAATTATATTTGAAGTCATGTTACGGTGACCAATAGAATGTAGCGATGTGTGTTATTAAAGGGGAACTGCTAGAAGGTAGGAGGCACTATATTGTTACGAAATTTACTCGGGGTTCGTTTTTTTAAAACAACAACACTAATAATACTTAGACAACTTTTATTCACTTACTACACAACTAGGTACTTCACTGATTACAATTCACTTAGAATACTCGCTTGCTAATCTCACTACTCTCTGACTAATAATGATCTCTGTCGAAGGAATCAGCTGTTTATATAGTCCCATTGATTTATCTCGAAATTCGAAGAAAATCATCGAAAATTCGCTTGCTATAAATTTCCAGTTGATCGCCTACACGAGCGTGTGACGTGATGTTCTACCTGAATACAGATCTCTTCGTAGAATTGGATCAGCGGCGACGTTAGATATTTCGTAACAATATATAAGTGAAATGTTTATATCAGCTCTAGTTTCTAAGTTTCGGTTTTGTAGATATAAAACAGAAAAAACACGTATTTAGTAAGAAAAAATTTAAGTAAAAATTGAATTCTGAAAAACTTCGCTTCAAAGCTCTTCTCTCATCATATTAGTATCACAGGAACCCTGATAACGTTCTTCCATAATGCGTAAGTCTTGATGCATACGCTCTCCCTGCTCTTTGCTCATATCTCCTAAATTTTCTGGAAATCTGTCCAGATGACTATGAAGGAAGTGAAGTATTATGCTCACATTGCACCCCAATATTTTTAATTGTAAAAGAAGGGCATCTACAAGCGCAACATAATTTTCTGATCTTCTGTTTCCGAGAAAGTTCTGCATCACAAAGACGAAAGCGATCCAAACCCTTAGTTCTAACTCAGTCATAGAATTTTCAAATTGAGTATCATTCGTAAGTTACCTGATTTGCGGATCATCAAAAATACCGACATTAATCTTTTCCATAATGAGATGTGGCAATTTTTGGTAAACGTAAGAGAAGCAGTCCCCATCTTTATCTAATGATTTAACAAATTGCTTCATAATCCAGTTTTATGTGCAATGGTGGAAGGATAATTTTGTCATGACCTACTAATGAATTCTGAACTATATTGTGCTTTCTAGGTGGCGTATTTTCTCTCATGGGTCACTTTCTTCTTACCCAATATTCTTGTTCAGCTCTACGGTCCCAAAGACATATAAAACAGAGAAACTTAGTGTAACCATTTTCAATTCAACACAAATTTGCCACTCATGGTCATTGTGTTTTATTTTATCCAAAACTAGCGAGATGTTACAATATTCTTCTTTTAACTTTGTACTGTGAGCAATCACCCCAGCATATTCATTTCCGTTGTGTATTAGGACACATTTTAGACTAAGGAGTTGTCAATGAATAAACGCCAGTCGTTTTGTTCATATTCTGTCAACCCCTTTTTTTTCAACAAGTTTTTAACTTTTATAGGAAATGCAATACAGAAAAATAACGTCGTTAAGTACCTGAAGAGAGCAAATTTGTTTCTTTCAGCTTTGATACCAACAGTTTTGAACCATGTTTATAGAGTTTAGAGAGATTTGAATCTCTTACAAGATCATCTAACTCGTTTTGGGAATCAGCATCATTCTGAAGGATCAGGTAAACGCTGCTGAACACAACTAGTACTTGGGTACTTCCATTTAGCTCAATTTTTAGTGTTCAAACCGTTTATATTGAGACTACAACAGTAACAGTCATCATTATGATTTTTTGGTTCTCGGAAATAGTTGGTGTTTCAAATTCAAAGGCACTTCTTTTACCACTTTTCTATAATCCTATATATTCCACACACGATTTACGAATACAATCATGAGCCCAATACTTCTCATTTTCATCCAAGACCATCCCAAAATACTGAAAATGGATATTTTTCACCAATCCTGATAAAGCTTTTGTAGATTTGCTCAACACATTATATTCTCCGCATATATAGCAAAAATTATTTAGATTGTTGAAACAACGTCTCTTGGAACTATTTCTATCGGAAAAACTTTAGATAATGATCTAAGCACAGTAAAATACGAACGTTATTGATGAAGAAATACGTGACATTTAGCCGTTAATACGTGATAGGAGATCATCATGAAAAATGAGAAATGAAACTTTCTTTGTTTTTTATCACATGTATTTGTTACTAACCTTACTGCAGTTTGAATATAAAACATATATTAAATGTAGAAGTTGAACTTCTTTCATTTTGCTGACTTGGAAACTTCAGAAAAAGTGTTTAAAATTCTTGGAATTTCTAAAAATTATAATTTATCCCTTCTTGAGCTCAACCCAATAGATGTGTCCTATTCAGTCGGAATTCAGATATTTTGATAAGTCCAGGAAGGTGGACCAATTAATGATCCAATTTTCAGGTAACTACAGAAGTGAAGTATAGCTTGTGTTGAACAAAATCACATTCGAAAACAGAGTTATTTCAATTGAATTCAGTGTCCACAATCAAATGTCATTACTGTTACAAGATCTTTTCACACCAACCAAATGGTTTGACTTTTATTTCATGTGCCTTCCATCTCCTCTCTTTTATAAAATCAACAAATATAATAACTATATCTTTATTTCTTCACAGAAGCATCTTCAACATCACTGGGTCCAATATCAATAAACTGCAGCAGTGCTCACAGTACCACATCACCAAAAGCCTCACCCAACACACAAGTTGGACTTCTGACCACAGCCGACGCTCCACCTTCGCCAGAAGAAGACGACATATCTGTTACTGCATCTCCTACCCCATCACCACAACCACCCCCTACCTTTCCAGGAATACCACCTCCACCCTTGCAAAATAACCACCTGTTCAACAACGCCCTTGCTGCCAGTTTGTTTCTCAACGCACCACTTTTACCCCCACCAGGACAGTGGTTCTACTCCCAGCTCTATCCGCACGAGTGGAGTTGGATCAACTTCAGAAACAACTCGATACTTTCGAGGAATTCACCTGAAGAAGACATTTCTCAGAACCCGGATAGTTCCAGTGAGAAAGTGGACGTTACTGAAGTTGACGATGATGTTAAAGACGAAGACGTTAAAGATGCTCTCAAAGATATTGTTGATAAAGGTGTTGAAAAGGACAGTAAAAGTTCCGAAGGTGTGAATTTGAGTCTCAGGTTGAGGAAAAGCTCTGCGTCTTTGGTCAGACAAAAAGATGTTGTGAGTTCCAGTGATAAAGACGAGACGAAGTGTTCAAGAGATGGCTCTAGACATGTGTGGAGGCCATACTAGTTTTCAAACTGTGAAATCTGAAGAAAGAGTCAGTTGAGTTCAGTGATGATCAGTATTTTCTGAAATTGATTTTAAAGTGCAAAATGCAACCATTTTATCAATAGCCTGCTCTAGAAAAATGTTTTTATCAGAGTTCACGGCTTTGGTTTACAAAATTTCCGGCATTTTGATTCGAAATCTCGTTTCCATATACAAGAACAAATGGTTATGAACACTTTTGTTGTGTGTTGAACTTATTGACATAACTATTGAATAGTATCATTGATTTGGATAGAACAGAAATATGTTTCACTGTGGAATGTATTTGAATTCTGGTCCCTCCAATTACCACTGAAATGAACGGTACATGTTGTTTTCACATTCAATATGAATTGTACATAAATGTAAATTGTTATCATTATTTATTGTAGAAAGTTATGTTTGTAAATAAAAGTATAATTGTTGTAACTGTTACTTATTTATAACGGAACTCTTGAAATACCGAAAGATGGACGATTTATCTAAATCAGAAACCTAATTTTACACATTTCAATGAGTGGAAGTTTTTGTCGCCCAGTTCCTTGATATTGTACAGGGTGTAACATAAGTTCGTTAAAATATTCAAGCGACCTTTTCCTGAGACAACTTGAAGAAAATAAATCTATATAAACTTGTGTCTGGAAATGCTTCGTTTGGGAGATACACGGTATTGAAATTTTATTTTTTTGTTCTCTTGCAGAAAATTTCATAAAAAATTGTTATTTTGACGAGATTCATAACATACATGGTTTTTGTAACGATTACTTCCAGCGTTGTTGACGAAGTATATCTTTTTCACTAAAAAAGGTGTGGGAATTAGTTTTTTTCATGATAGGTACCAAAAGTTCACTGTCAAAAATTTGAAATAATTAATGACAACCTAGCATCACCCTCGAGTACTAAATTTCGTGCAAAGAATTTTTTGCCTGTACCTGTATCTCTGAGAGGAAGCATTTCTAGGCACAAGTTTGAATAGCTTTTTTTTATTGTCCCAAGAATACGGCCCTTGGATATTTTAACGTATTTATGTTACATCTTTTATATATAAAACAGGTAATATGATTTTCGGTTCAGAAATACCAAATATGGAAAAAGCCACATCAAACTATAGCACATTCATTCATTCATTCCGTTAAATCCTCTTGATAAGCTTATGTGGATTACAATTGAATCATGATATTGGATATTATATAGAGAATTATCATTTATCAAGAGTATTTTGAGTATCAGTCACCAAATATTATTTCTCATTCTTTATTATAATCTACCCTACATTCAATTTCTTCAGCAATGAATTTTTATTCATCTTCAGTTTGTTACATCACTTGAAAAAGAGCCAAAATAAATTTGTTCATTTGAAAAATATTGACAGCCTCAGGGTTGGGAGCCTAATTTTCTCTCTTCATGAACAGTATTTCGAGGAAGGTTTTATTGACTATGAATCTCATCAGGTCCCAAATTGTGATTTAAGTTCCGTGTTAGGAATCACACTTTAAAAGGTAAGACCTCGCACAAGTTTTAACTTTTGAGGGGTGCGACAGCTGGTTAACGGAAAAACAGATTTTTAAACAGGTTTCTAAACAGATAACTCACCAACTTCAAGCTAATGGGAACTTCTGTCCTGACAACAATATGTTGAGTCTTTCTTGAACTTTGGGTTTGTCATACGAAGCTAAATTTTTTTCTACTGTGGAACTTTAGTTCTGTGTAGATATGCTCTAATGAGGATGATAAATCCAAGAAGTTCATCTGCTGATTTTTCCTTGCAAAACCTATTCTATAAATCCCTTAAGATATTGACGCATCAAAAATAATGCTAAGAGTATGTTGATTTATCTTCATCTTCATCTACAATAGACTTCATGAGAGTCTATAAAACATTCATGAACCATAGATATGAAATGAACCATGAATGAAAAATAAGGGTCAATTGATAAGGGAATATGCGTGGACTTGGTATATATGAATACGAAGAGATATTTTTTGGAAAAAAGTGACGTAATCATTATCACATTTTCAATTTACTCACAAATAACAAGATAACTTTCAATACTGAAATCTTGAAAGAAATACATTTATTTCATTTTCTGAAAAATTAGAATCGCAATTAAGAATCAATAGATTTTAGTCCATTTTGGTTATGGAATTGTTAAAATATTTGAGGAAAGTTGATGACAAAGGTACTAGGCAATTCTTTGTTATGAGATTCAAGTAATAGTTTAGACATCATATCTGTAACCTAACGTATAAATTCATTATCAGCTCAATGAAAAATGTTATTGAAAATTTTCGAAACACATCGATTTTTAATCACACGCGTCAAATAGTGCCTTTTCTTCAACCTTATAAAAAAAGATCTTCAATACTCTAGCAACTAATATAAGCTTTCATGAATTTTGTACATGAGATATACAGTTAGAGAAAAAATACAGGGACGAGCCTACAAGTCAAACTACATATGACAAGTTGCCTGACATCCGCTCTTCTCATTCCAGCCAGTTGGATGACAGTAGCTTGCTCAGTTGGACCATAGACTTTGTCCGTGGTGGGCCGCGTATCTGCCACTTGTCGGAAAAATGGTAGGCGTTTCAATTGAGCAACGTGTCTATTGAAAATTCTCAACGGAGGGCTAGAAAGCATCAAAGATGATCCTTTTTCATGAAGCCCTTCAACTTCGAAAACGGATGAAAAAATTCTTCGAGAAAGCGGCCAGAGTTGTGTGAGAATAAGTTGTGGATCGATGCTTTATCAGGACAACGCTCCAGCACATACATACTGAACTGATTGTTAACTGATATCTTGATTAAGCTTGTGATCCCTATGTTGGGACATCCACCCTACTGACCAGACCAGACCTAGTTTTGTATGACATTCTTGAGAAAGAAAAAAGCAATGAAATGAACCAGTAATGGAGAAAACAGAATTGAAACTTCCTACATTTCTTACCACTTTTATTTGTAATTAACTTTACTACAGTTTCGTTTTATAAGGACATTTTCATGTATAAGTTATACATGTATAAGTTTGAAAATGTATGAGTTATACATGTATAAGTTTGAGAATGTCCTTATAGGACGAAACTGTAGTAACATTAGTTATAAATAAAAGTGGTAAAAAACATAGAAAGTTTCTATTCTCTTTTCTTCTTTATGATTTCCTACCACGTAGTAACGGCTACATCCATCAATTTATTGAAATGGGCCAGTTTTTATATAGCGAAAGCTGTGAAAAGTATAGCGACGGTGACTATGAACATGCTTTCAGGAAATGAATTGAAAACATTGTTCAAAACAGTAGGACATTCGAATGGAGGGTGAAGAAAAAAGGATGGGGTGGAAATTGTAACAGAAAATAATATAAAGAGTTAAACTTACAGCCCCATTGATTTCATATCCAAATTTCCACACAAAAATTAAACTTGCAAAATTTTGCTAAATAATGTCAATACAATACCTAATAGTTGGGTGGGTGGATCGGCAGACGCGATACAAATGGGTGTTACTGCTAATTCTACAGATTTGATTTCGCTGAACTTTTTTATGCTGCAAAAAGTTTTGATATTTTCAAGTCTGATCGTGAAACATCGAGTGGAGAGAAAAAAGTGTGTGTATTATTATAAACGAAGAGAAGTTCATTTCCAACTGCTCCCAAGAAATGGATCGTATTTGCTACCAATCTTGAAGAAAAATGTAGATAGTGGCGTACCTCTGGTAATATGCAGCCCTATCAGGCTAGCAAGGCGAATAGAGCAAAATTGCAAAAAAATACATCAATTTGTAGCTAATTAGTTGCCGAAACAACGATTTTGTTGATCGTGCCGATCCCTAGAAATCGTAAATAATGCTATCGTAATATCGAAGTAGCAAGGTAACTCAATGAATTATACCGGGTGTCCCACATTTTATGTGACAGGCAATATCTGGTTTGTTGAAGGAGATACACAAAAATGTTTCATACAAAAGTTTTAG